>JADBJO010003646.1:27500-37500 GCA_016801955.1 Conus betulinus | reverse complement strand
GACTACTGATCTGATTTAGCAAAGCTACGCGGAACACTGAAAAAAAAAATTATGGACTAGGGATGAAACCGGTCAGCTGTGGGGTGGATCTGTGCAGTGGATCCGGATCAAACGGATCTGTCAGTAAGATTTACATGTACACAGGAAGAAACCCTATCAATCTGCACAAACTAATACTAGCAATTACTTCCCTTGATATACGTTTGTGTATCAGAGGTCTGCGCTGCTCTCTCTCCTGAGGGTCCTTCTATTTCAGAATTAATTAAGCTCAAATCACATTTTCTTCATGATAATGTTTGCCTCCTTTTCCACCGAAGAGAAAGGTAATTAAGTATCAAGGTGCCAGCTCAGTTTATTCCATATTAAACGCAAGGCCAAAATCCATTGGTAATGATTCATCACCAAATCAGAAAAAACTCGGTATGTCTTATTCTTTTCTAGCCTCCGGGCCTAGACACCAGTAGTGAGAGACCATTGAAGCAAAACTATTCTGGAGTGTATACTGTCACCCTCTTGAACTCTTCTGACCGCTTTTCTTCGTGTTCTTTCCCTGCAGGCCGAAGTCAGAGCAGAATCGGGCAAGAGAGCTTTTTTTGTACGACACTCCCCCGAACTTACACTGCACAATTTGTTCCATTCCAGTCTATTAAAAAGAACCGACTGGGCGGAAAGAAGTTTGCTGCGGTGAGATGCTGCGCACGCTGACGCTAGGTGTAAATGAAAGAATGAAAAAGTGTTAACTCGGTTTGCGTGTTTGGGCTGAAAGAACACGTACCCTTGGAAGCTTCAGCTTGGTTCCCCCCCCCCCCCCCCTCCTCTCTCTTTCCCCTTCTCGTCTACCATTTTTCACTACTCTAGCTTCCATTATCTGCTGGCTTTTTTTTTTTTTTTTTTTTTTTTTTTTTTTTTGCTTCCTACGATTCTTCACCACAGTTGGGTTTTTCTTTTTGCTTGTCATCTTCATTCTCTTTTTTTCTTTCTTTCTTCTTTCTTTCTTTCTTTTCTTTCTTTCTTTCTTTCTTTTTTCTTTCTTTCTTTCTTCTGTCTATGTTTCTGTCTTACAACCATTTTTCTCTCTTCCTTGCTTGCTGTACTTTTTCTTTCTGTATTTTTTTCCTCCATTTTGTCCCATCGTCTTCTTGCGTAACAATTAGATTTTCTGTGTCCCAGGTAGCTTGAATAAATGCTATCAAGAATTCAATTTTCTGTGTCCAGTTAACCTGCATATATATGCTGTCACTTAGAGATACGCCATAACGGACAAGAACAAGAAAGCAAGCATTTGAGATCAGACAAACACCCTGATATGCTATCATCTCCACACAATATTGAAACATACTCTATCATATTGATCAGTTATAACATAGGTTTACTGTGAAATATGTACAAAAGCTAGCGTGCTTCATGAATTTATAAAGAAGATACTGGGTCCGATTAAAACTCCAGTGTGTCATTACCTTCACTGAACGTTGAAATAAAAAAAAATAATGCCCATTAACAATCGTACATACATCCTGCAACATTGGACAAAGGGTCATGTGACTAGTTGTTTTCTATTTCTTTTTCAATCATTATGTATCTGCCCATGTTTCAATGAAGAAAGTGTACAACTGCTACCAAATTCTGATTAAAAAAAAAAAAGTTCAATTTTGAATGTATCACTCTATTGTGAGTAAACAGAGTGTTAAGAGAATAGAGTGCAGGTAGTTTTTTCGGAGATTTCTTCGATGGTGCTCGGTCTACCATCCTGTTCGTTGCTATATTGAGGTTTCTCTCGACACAGCCACAGCGTCACAGGCAGACTCTCCAGGCTAGTTAATACCCTGGGTATAATGTTAGTAGGATATTTCGACCTCCCAGGTTGAAACAAGCCTCGGTCAGGTAATACCCCCCCCCCCCCCCCCCCCCTAGCAGGAGTGCATCCCCTGCATCCCCTGAGTATATTTCAGTCGCCTACCAGTCTCTATCACATGTATGATGCAAGTACGAGTTCTGCATACGCTCACCATTTCTCTGCCTGAGTAAGAGTTCAATGTTTCAACGTTTGTAATATCAAAGAGAACAACGTTCTCATTTACTAAAACTCTCCGCTGATTATCATGCCATTGCAATGAGCGAAGACTTGAATAACCACCTCCGCACAGTCACTCCCTTTGTTCATACACACTTGGTCAGTTTTAAACTTGTTTGCTGTCAGCAATAAACAAGTAGCGTAAGTCTTGCTCCCATAAGAAAACCTAACACAGAGTAACTTTTATTCAAGACCGGCACAGCCGTTTCAACTTGAATAAAGTCAGACGAATACAAAGACGAACAATCTAATAGTGAGGGAGGGGAGGGGGGGGGGGGGAGGGGGGAGAACACAGCACAGGCCAACAACCCCTCCATCACCACAGTAATGACTTGGCAAAGACTTGAACTTAAGGGGAATGAAGAAAATGGAAACACAAAAAAATGAAACACAAAATTAAGAAAATATGTTATAAGTATGAAAACTCTTTCACTAGCTGCATGAGGGAACCATCGTAATCCAAGAGGGAACCTAACATCCCTGTTCGGCTTGACTGTAAGGTCACGACCATTACATGAAAATAAAGTAGTTATATCCTATTACAGAGAGTACTGTTGTTTGTAAATGATTAGTGGAGTCACATTTCTCAGCAAAAAAAAAACCCCATTCCTTCCGCATCCCTGCCCCTGCAGATTTCAGCAGACACTCGTTATTTCAGAAAGGCCACTGTGTTAACCCATCGATTCCCCGCTTCCATGTCCCAACCCATCGCCATCTACACCACCCCCTCATCCCCGGCCGTCTTCTGCCCTTTCTCCATCCAGCCTCCTCGCTCCGGAGAAACTGTGCTGAAATACTCAACTACAAATACGGTTACACAGTTCTTATTTAAGAAACTTTAAAAAAGAATCACACCTAGCGAGAGAGAGAGAGAGAGAGATTCAATTGAAGCCGGGAATAGAGAGAGAGATGAGAGAGTTGACGCCGTTTATAGGTGGAGGGGGGGGGGGGGGGGAGTGGGGTGAGAGAGGGCCAAGATTTGATTAGGGGGCTTCACTGTCCCAACCCCCCGAAGAGGATATGAGCAGGGGGGGGGAGGGGAGCTGACCAGAGAGAGACTGGCCAGGGGGTGGGGATTGTGAGAGAGAGGAGGAGAGGGAGGGGGGGGGGGGGGGGAGCAGGATGGGAGGGGGATGGTCAAAGGCCCTTTCTGCGGGGAGGGGAGAATGCATTTCTATTGGGAGAGCCCTCTCGGATTAAAGAAAGCTCGGGGGCAATGGGAAAACTCTGGAAAAGGAATGAGGGAACTCAAACTTTACAGCACACGTTCGGGAACTATTTGGGTGGGGGAAGAACTTTCAAAAGAGCGAGGGAAGAGGGGGAGAAAACCAGAGGAGGAGAGGTCTGAGGGAGAGGGAGGAGGAAGAGGGGGAGCGTCGGGAGAGGGCAGGGAGAGATGAGAGAAGGGAGAGAGGAAGGGAGAGGAGGGGAAAGGAGGAGGGAGGTGTGTAGGATGAGAGAGGTGGAGGAGGAAGGCGATCTTTGCGAGAGGAAGAGGAGGAGAGAGGGGGAGGAGGAGGAGGAGGGAGAGGAGGGCGAGTGAGGATCGGAGAGAGTAAAAGAGGGGAGTGACATGAAGCGGAGGGGAAGGCCAAATTGGAGGAGCGAGGAGGAGAGGGAAGGAGGGATAAGATTTCATTTCGGAGGACGAAGGGGCGTTTCCAGTGAGGAGGATACTGGCAGAACGGGGGATTTCTAGGAGGAGGCAGATATACTAACGGGGGGGCGTGAGGGAGGTGGAGTCGAGAGGGATGGATGGAGTGAGAGGATGATTGTCCAGACAACATGGGGAGGGGGAGAAGAGGAGAGGGAGGGGGGGGAGGAGAGAGGAGGGAGAGAGCGGAGGGGAGGGAGGGAGCGAGGGGAGAAGAGGGGAGGGGGGAAGAGAGAAGGGTTGGGTTAAGGGTAAACACAGGAGGAGGAGAGGATAAAGAGAGGGCACGGGAGGGGGGAGAGTTTCCGCTCCGGAGGAAAGAGGTGCGTCAACCGCTAGGGGAGGGGAGGAGGAGGAGAGGGGGAGGAGGAGAGGTTTGGGGGCGAAAAGGAAAACCAGAAGAAACTAAAGAGAGGGGGGAGAGGAGAGAGAGAGAGAGCGAGACGAGAGAAGAGAGAGGAGAGGAGTGAACAGTTTTCAGAAGAGAGAAGAGAGGAGAGGAGAGATTAGAAGCGAGACGAGAGACGAGAGAGGATGACAAGTGAATGATTCTACAGGTAAAAAGTACTTTACCCTAATTTCTCACGTTTTTCAATTCTTCTCAAATCATACTAACAATAAAAAGAGAAAAATGAATAAAACAAACACAGCAAAAACAGAAAACCTCTGAAAAAAAAAATTACGGAAGATGAAAAGAATGAGAAAGGAAATGTATGCAGATACAATTACACAGCTACTCGAGTGTTCTCTTTGTTTAGGTGCATAAACGAACAAATTTCAAGTATCGAAAAAAAAATATATTTGAAAGACGAGAGCATAGCCATTATCGTGACATATAGGGGGGAGAGAGATTCACAGCAATGCTCCTGAGAATGACAATCTTGTTTTGAAGATATCGGTTCCAGATATTGATAACAATGCCTGATGATTTGAGCTTCAATCCTTTAAGATTTATTTTGTGAATACTTTAGACAAATATGCTGGGAGTTTATCATTCACAACCTCATATATCATTCCGCCTTTATTGAACCAGAGATATTCAACGGTATAATTTGAACACATTTTACCTTTTGCTCCATTGACAGATGTAGATCAGGCAATGCGAGTCTGGCTTCTCCCAAATACACGTCTAATCGTTCCAGATATTCGCCATCATAGTCATCCCGCACACAGGAAGTACAATCAGTATGAGATGTCATGTGTCCATCAAAGAACATTTTACAGAAAGGAATGTCAATGAAACAGCTAACCTTCTTCGGTATGAATGCGTTTTGGAAGAAAGTTTTGCTCAAATAACTATTATGCGCTTCCCTTGAAATGGCTCACTGTCTTTGAGATAAATGCGTTTTGGGATATAGCTCTGCACAAATAAGCAATATAAGCTCCCCTCTGGAACTGAACGTCTGTGGCTAGTCCTAATTTTCTGTGTTCCCTGAAGTGATTGATTTTTGCACACTTTGATCAATAAATTAAGTGGAATGTTCTCTAAACTGGTTGACTTCATGACCTTTGATAGATAAACGAAGTGGAATCGAACCAGATTGATGTTTTTTGTCAAGTGATTATGACCACACACGCTCTGGTTTGGCTGAATTTAAGGGAACTGTACAATTTTTACATTTGTTTTCTACATCCATGAAACGTCCCTGTAAGCGATCGTCAATATTGTTGACATCCATGTCAGGAGTACACATAGTTCCTTCATCGGCAAACAATTCATATGAAAGGTTAGATATGAGATGTTTTGACATTTATAAACTGCCATAAAAAGGAAAGGGTCTCTAAAACAGAACCTTGTGCTATTCCTTTCTTGGATACTTTTTCGGGCAAAGTAGAATGCGTTAATTTCAATACACATAAAATACTCCCAGTTTATGTCTTCTTTACGAACGTTGTTTCAAAGAACTGAAATACGAAGGGACATTCTAAAGACATGTAGACTGAGCAAAAATACACGGAATTTCCACGACAAGGGTAGGCCTACGTCAATCTTCGTACTACATGTTGAATTTTAATTGTCAGGTATCTCGGCTGTGGTCTTTCTTCCTTTGTTTCTTTGTTTTCAACATACATTATAAACAAGCTATTAAGAAATCACGTAATCATGAAATTGTGCATTTCTAAGATATTGGCTTACGACGTTTTATATTCCATGACATGGGTTGTCCACACATTGAGAGATGGATATCACGGGTGACTTCCAGACCCACAAAGAAGCTGACAGACCCTAGTTTACCAGATGACATGCAATCCTCTCTAGAGCAGACAAAGCCAGCCCCAGCCCCATCGTGACTGCCTCTATGGAACTGCATTCCTGACCCAGAATGGATCCAGAAGGCTTGAATTGGTCCACGCCCTCCTGTGTCTATCTGTTCAACGAGATTCAGACGATGATGAGTATAGCGGTACTGATTCTTGTCCCTCTCCATATGCATACTGTGTTTGTGTTGGAACTGTATAAAGCGAAGACAAAATCTGTTGTAAATTCATTACCTAATACAAAAAAACACATCTGGAATCTTAAATCTAGCCTTCGCCAAAACAATATGCTTTTGCCTACGTGTGTTTGCTTTTTTTTTTACTGTGCACAAGCTCACACACACACACACACACACACACACACACACACACACACACACACACACACACACACACACTGCACACACACAAAACTCTCAATCAGTCAACAAAAAATCAGTTGAGGGACAAACTTATTAGATTTGAGTATGCATCTATTCAATTTGAATCCAACGGCGGGTTCTCGTTCATTTGATAAGATTGATATGATATTGAAGAGAAACCCAACCCATCAAAACCACCTGCTACCAACTATTGCTTCCTCTTATGAATGGATTTGTGTGGTGGAGGTCTGCATTCTCCTGAATGCCTTTCTCGTGCAGAACGCTCAAACTGCATTCAGTGTTTCACAATATGTGTCACAGTCTTCTTCCAGACTTACGTTACAAATAACAGTTTCATCCCAAGGTGTACCTTATTGAATGCAGACCAGTGCTTGACTTCCGATAACTGTTCACTATACAAGGAAATTCAATGATACCTTCACCTTTTTCTCATTTCCAGGGAATGGAGACAGGAATAACCACCAAAGCACGATCATTCGGATGGGTTGGTGCCGGGGGGGACGATGCTTATTGTCACCTTCTTTACATCTTCGTGTTCTTCTCCCTACAGGCCTGATCAGTGCAGGATCAAACAAGAGATAACTCCTATACGGTGCTTGCTGAACTTACTCTCCACGATTGTTTCCATTCCGTTCCAATCCAGTTATAACATCGACTGACCGGAAGTCGCTTTCCCCAAGGACTGAGGTCGAAAGAAGCGTGTGAATGAGAGAACGCGTGCATGCCGGGTATGTGTGGAAAAAAAAAAAAAAAAAAAAAAAAAAATCAGCCGGGTTAATGTGTCAACCTGCAACTGCATTAACGTTGATGTTTCGGTATAGTTACTCCCCCCCCCCCCCCCCATCCCCCACCCCCCATCCCCCACCCCCCCCCCCCTTTTTGTTGCTCCCTTTCTTTTCTGCCAGTGTTTCTTTTCTTCTCTCGCCATCCCTCCCCTTTTTTTTTTTTTTTTTTTTTTTTTTTTTTTTTTTTTTTTTGTTGTTTCTTGCTTTCTTCAGTTATATATATATATATTTTTTTTTTATGCGTGACGTCTTCTTTCATCGGGGTTTGTCTCTGTGCTTTTCCTCTTGTCTTTCTCTTTTCATCGGATGTTTGTTCCTATTGCAACCGTTTGTCTCTTTTGCCTGTTGGGGATGTACTTCAGAAGAGGTAGTGAAGAGGAGGAGAGAGCATCACTACCACCACACTGACACCGTCACCTCTTAACGATTCAAACAGTGATCGTGATGGTGGTGGTGGTGGTGGTGGTAGTGATGGTGGTGGTGGTGGTGCGTCAGCGTAGTGGTAGATGGCACTCCTCTTTATCTCTCGACTGTCCTGGTAAGCATCTCTCAGATGGCACTCCTCTTCATCTCTCGACTGTCCTGGTAAGCATCTCTCAGACGGCACTCCTCTCTTCATCTCTCGACTGTCCTGGTAAGCATCTCTCAGACGGCACTCCTCTTCATCTCTCGACTGTCTTGGTAAGCATCTCTCAGTTGGCACTCCTCTCCATCTCTCGACTGTCCTGGTAAGCATCTCTCAGATGGCACTCCTCTTCATCTCTCCACTGTCCTGGTAAGCATCACCCCTTCAGGCACATCCCCTGTGCCGACGTCTGGCATCGTCCTGTTGGGATGACCAATCCTGAACGGAGGAGACTGTGTGCGGAAGCTTACGCCCACCGCGCTGCTATAGCTCCCAAGGCATCATCTTTCTTCTGTCTCTGTCCTTATCAAAACGTGTTCTATCTGTTTCGGTACTGCTTCCGATCAGGATGCAACAGACGTCCAACGTCAAGCTGACTGCAAGGGACACATGCACTGACATGGCCAAGGTTGAGAAGACCATCAGGAAAATGTCTGTGTCCAACAGATCATTCTCCCCTTCCTGCTGTATACCTCACGCTGGCCTCTAACGGCAGATTATCACTTCAGATCTCTCGGACGTTAATTCAAAAATCCTCCTCCTCGCTTTCTTTTGAAAGAATAACCGAAACATTCCCCCCCCCCCCCCCCCCGACCACCACCCCCACACCACCACCCCCACCACCCCCCCCCCCCCCCCCCCCCCACCACCACCCCCGTTCGGCTGGAATGACAGTAAGATCACAACCATTCTGGGGAAAGATGGTGGAGGTACAGGGAGGAATGGTCGTTAATGAATGGTTATAATGAGTCATTTTCCTCAGAAAAAGGATTTCCTTTTACATAACTGTCCCCGGGGACTTCAGCAGAGACGCTCGTTCTCAAAAAGGCCACGGCGTTAGCATGTCTTTAGTCACAAGTCCGAATGTTCCTTCGATCTGCCACACACACACCACTTCCTCATCCCCACCTTCCGTCTGTCCTTTTGCAGCCCGCCTACTCGCCCTTGACAACCATAAGGGATTACTCAACTCAGATACCATATCTTACGTAAGAAATTTGCGCGCGCACATGCACCACACACCGCGGCGGAACATGCGCGCACGCGCCCTCGCCCTCACACACACACACACACACACACACACGCACGCACGCACGCACGCGCACGCACGCACGCGCACGCACGCACGCACGCGCACGCACGCACGCACGCACGCACGCACACACACACACACACACACACACACACACACACACACACACATCCACGCACGCAGCGAGAGAGAGAGAGAGAGAGAGAGAGAGAGAGAGAGAGAGAGAGAGAGAGGGGAGAGAATGCTTTTCTTTGGGAACTGAATGTTCTTCTTTTAGGTAATTTTGACAAGAACCACGCTTTATTAAAAGCAAATAATGGAACGAATCGAAGACTGTAAATCAGATCTTTCACGATGCCACAGTATCGAGGGTATGGCAAATGGCCGTGGGTTATATGTTCTTGCCTATAACTAAGATCATTTCGGTTTTGTTATACCTGGCTGTCGAGTAAGCTTCCTTTAAGGATAGTCAGCAAGGAAAGTTAACATCGAAGACACTCTTGACATCGGTAAACAGACTGAGCAAAGTGTATTAGATATGTAAGACAGATTTCGGCCATTTCTAACTTTCATGCTGATATCTATAGGCAACGCTGATAGTGACAACCCCTCCGAGAGGTTGACTCTGATCACATTTTTACTGTGCAAAACCACACACACACACACACACACACACACACACACACACACACACACACACACACACACACACGCACGCACGCACGCACGCACGCACGCACGCACACACACACACACACACACACACACACACACACACAACACACACACACCAGAAACAACTCGAACAGCAGCAACAACCAAAGTAAAAAAAAAAAGAAAAAAAAAATGCCATATCATCCAATACCAAAATGCGGAATGGACAGGCAATGTCCATTCCAGAAGTAGAACTCTCATTTTGCCGCCAGGGTACACCATAAACACAACTTAGCGCTTTTGGAATTGTAACCAGAGAAGAAACTGAACAGACTTTGTACAGCACAGGTGGATGAACAGGCCCACAAAACGCAGACATATGGTGGACGGAGGTCAACAAAAGAGAGAAAAAAGGGCAGTCAAATAGAATGTCAGAAAGAGGAAATTACCAGCACCAAATGTCCAGAAGGCAGGGATGTAATTGACTGAAAGAGCGGGCGCTCCCACTCGTCATTCCCACCCTCCTCGCGCATTCC
>JADBJO010003646.1:20000-22500 GCA_016801955.1 Conus betulinus | reverse complement strand
CTTTTTTTTTGCTCTTAATTCCATGAATACTTTATTTCCCTTACGTTGATTTAATTGCATCCATTTGTTAGAATGAAGTTATCACAGCAGAATGAAAGTGTCAGTACACCACACATTAGTACATAAACAAACCCAGACATTTTGTATCATTCTCCTACACACTAAAACTATCAAACAATTGTCCATCGGTAATGTGCACACACATTTTGCATGGTGAGCGTGAGTCAAGAAAGAAAGGAAAGAAGAAGAGAGAAGAAGAAGAGAAGAAGAAAAATACCGCCTAAAAAATGAAAAAAAAAGGGTTAAAAAAAGGAAAAAAAGAAAAAAAAAGAAAAACGAAAAAAAAAACAGAGAGAAGAAAAAAAAAGAAGCAAAGGCGGGGGTGGTGGTGGGGAAAAAAAATAAAAGAAAAGAAAAGAAAAGAACTACAGTCAAATTTGTAAATCATATGAAGGACTACCATAGCTGGTTTCTTGCTCTGTTAGTTAAATTTTGGCATGTCAAAGTAAAAGTGAGTCGCGTTGAAAAGTAGATTTCGAGGTAGTTCTATGCATCGACTGTAGTCACAGATTCGGTAATATACGTCCATCTTTCATTACATGCCAGGTCCACCACCCCTACCTCCTACAGAAAAACGACACGTTTTTCATGTTGACTTTAAAATCCAGTCCTGTCGCAACCGCATGCCAGTTGTTCAATTGTTCCTGCAAAATCAGATACCATTTCAGACAAAAAAAAAAAGTGATATTAACAGTTCAATCAAATTAAAGGCCACACTATGCCGACCATTTTCAATCGTCCCCAGACGAAGTTAACGATAAACAAGGAAAACAAAACAGGTCTACAGGAATCTCCTTGTTTAACCCCACGAGTATACTCTACACAGCAGACTCTTTAGCCCCTGATCTTATCCCTGCCCTCACATCTTAATACATACCTTTTGCACATCTAAGCAGTTAACCTTTAATTCCATTTATTAAATAAAACAGACTACACAAACTTTCTGGAAATGGACTCAAGTGCTTTTCTAAAGTCAATAAATGCGACACATCACTTTGGATTATCTGCAAACTGCTTTTGAACTGCAGCTAGCACAGAGTAAATATATGATCAATGGTCAAACAAAGCCTGGTCGTCACCGATTAATCAAATTCAGATTTCTCCATGCCTTTCATCTTGAGTTGATACCAAAAACATACAATTTCACTGCTTATATTACACAAAGATATAACCCTGTAATTATTGACATTGCTTGATTCGTCTCTCTTAAGTAATGGTAAATGTATGGATTCCTTCCAGTCTTCTCCAAAAATCCCAGAGTAAAACATGATGAAACAGCCTCACCACAAAAAGATAGAAACTCCCCCAGATTTTCTTTTAACACACTGATTTTGAGTCCATCAGCATCAGCTGATCTGCCATGTTTCAGGCTTTTCATCAAGACAGAGTGACAGACAGACAGACAGGCAGGCAGGCAGACAGACAGACAGACAGAAGGCACGCAGAAAAGAAAGACAGAAAGTTCAGCGCCTCTCAGCGGCGATTCAAAAAGAACATTACAGAAAGTTCAGCGCCAAAGGGATGAAAATGACAAAAACCATCCACCGCTGCAAAAAGAACCATTTGCAACGATGTTGAAGAGCCAAAGGCGTCCGTGGCCCTACAATCATCATATTAAACCATCATCCGTTCTTGCAATTTCATCCTCTTTGCTATGCCTCTCTCTCTCTCTCTCTCTCTCCTCTCTCTCCTCTCTCTCTCTCTCTCTCCTCTCTCTCTCTCTCTCCCCTCTCTCTCTCTCCCTCTCACTCTCTCTCTCTTTCTCTCTCTCTCTTCCCCTCTCTCTCTCTCACTCTCTCTCTCTTTCTCCCCCTCTCTCTCTCTCTCTCTCTCTCTTTCTCTCTCTCTGTACGTCTGGCTACTCAGTTACAGTATTTAGACTTTCTCAGCGGTACTACTTTGTTCCGTTGAAATGCCCCCCTTTTGCTCAACCTTCATGATTTGTCAATGCCTGACAGAAAAGTTATCATCTCCGCTAACAAGACCTGATGCCCCTCGACCTTATCTCTCCGCCTCCCCACTCCCCTCTTTGGGCTGTTTATTCACACAACCACACACACCACACATACACACACACACACACACTACACACACACACACACACACACACACACACACACACACACACACACACACCACACACACACACACATACACAAACACGCGCGCCTTTATATACTGTAATTGCCTTTATATACTGTAATGAATGTCAATGACCACTGTTCCATGCAGTATTGCCAAAGATCAAGGTATCTGCAAACGTTCTCCGTTCTCGTTCTGGTTGTTATGAAAACCCTTAGAATACAGACTCTCTCTTTCTCCCTGCGGAGGTCAACGATGCTGGCGCTATCCCAGCTGGATTTAGTTTCAGAAGAAACTGCTCTTCGATCTCGCATACGGCCATGGTCTCAGGAGAAATGAGTTACTTGCTCACAAAGGC
>JADBJO010003646.1:0-5000 GCA_016801955.1 Conus betulinus | reverse complement strand
GAAAACGTAAACCAGTTATTGCAAAACGTGTGTATGTGTGATACTGATTTTTATCCAGCATTCAAGCACTTTCTTTCTTTTCTTTCAACTCTATTATAGCCAGTTCCTGACGGTGAGGTGACGGGAACTGTAAACAATTTGTCATGAGGAGCAAATAAATAAACAGGACGAGTGGCAGCGTTTTGTTTTGCCAGTCCTGTATGTTGTTAGACGGGAGAAAGCGGAACGATGGGGTATCAAATTGTGTAGCGTATTGTTTGCTCTGTCTGTCTGCCTGTCTCTCTGTCCGTGTCTGTCTGTCGGTATGTGTGTGTGTGTGTGTGTGTGTGTGTGTGTGTGTGTGTGTGTGTGTGTGTGTGTGTGTGTGTGTGTGTCTGTCTGTCTGTCTGTCTGTTCGTCTCTCTCTCTCTCTCTCTCTCTCTCTCTCTCTCTCTCTCTCTCTCTCTCTCTCTCTCTCTCTCTCCTCTCCTCTTCTTTTCTCTTTTCTTCAACATTTCCCATTTCCCCCTCTTCTACCCGTCTGCTCTTTCTTCCTTTCTCATATTGTTTCTTTCTTTCTTTCTTTCTTTCCTTTCATTCCCTCTTTCTTTTCATTGGAATATTAAAAAAAGACACCAGTTTTAATTACCTACGAACCGACACGGAAAGAATAAACACGTATCTTGAGGGACACTGATTGTGATTCCATAGGCGTCGTGAGCGCTGTTTTTGTTGTTGTTGTTTTTCCAACCGTTGGCCGCGGGTAATGACACCCTAACAAGGGAAGTAAATCTATCCACAAGAATCCACACAGACAATTGTGATGTAAGGGGGCTGTATTTGTAATTTATCCAAACTCTATGGATGCCCGCACAAAACTCCTCCTCCACGGTATTGTACTGCGAGGGAGGGGATGCTAGTGACTGTGTGCGATAAAAACCCTCTGATTGTGTCAACTAAAGACGGCGACAGAGAAATCAAAACAACCCAAACTGACGATCTAGGAAATCTTCCCCTCTCATTCTCAAACGAGGAGATTCATGATGCACTGAAGAAACTGGGGATTAAACGCACGCTCAGCGCTCCGCATGGAGCGTGACAGGGACCGTTCTGGGGCGCTCACGCGTTGGCTCACAGGGACGTAGATTCATCTACATTGAAGTTCCTGAGAAGCCTCTGCCAAAGCGCCTCGAAATGGGCCCCTTTAAAGCCACCCTGTTTCACTTTGAGCAGAAGGAAATGCAGAAACGGGAGCAATCAGACTGCAGAAAAATGTCTTCAGAAAGGTCATTCTGTCAGTGACTGCCCAAACGATATCGTCTGCATGAACTGTAGAAAACCAGGACACAAGAAAGGGTCTCCTCAGTGTGACATGACTCAGCCCGAAAAAGAAGCCGCTGTTTCACTCTCGGCGGAGTCCAACACTGAACCCCCATCCAGCAAAGAATTACATGTGCATCACGACGAGGAAGGTGACAGCACTACATCCACTACAGCCACCACTGCAACCACAACAGGAGAGCAGCCAGAACAACCCGACAGGAGCAGACCAGATCTCCCACGAGTCACAACTGCTCACGAAGTGCGGACGAGATCTGGCACTCCAGCTTCAAGAAAAAGACGAAATTCCCCGTCATCCTCAGACAGCCCAGGTAAATTGTCAAAGAAGATCACCAACTCGCGGAAAACTTCAGTCTGGAAAGATTTCCACAAAGATAACCCGGCGCTCATCGATGATGGACAAACCACCATCAAAAAGCCAACCACACTCGGACAGCGGATAATTCGCTCACATGAGTGGGACAGCAGAAACTGAGATGCCTCCCATGGGATTGGTAATGCTTTGTTTATGGACAACGATTATGGAACCTCACCTAGAGTTCCCCTCGCCCCCCCCTCCCCCCCCCCCCCCCCCCCCCCTTTTTCCCCCCCCCCCCCCCCCTTTTTTTTTTAACGCCTCATAAGGCCGAAAGATGGTGACAATATCAAGATTAACTGAAAATGAACTCGATAACAATTTGCTCACTCAATGTGAACGGCCTTCGTAATAACTTGAAAAGAAAAAGTATCTTTAGATACTTAAAGCAAAATAAGCATGATATAATCTGTTTGCAAGAATCTTTTATTCTAGACAAAGATAGAGACCTGTGGGAAAAGGAATGGGGTGGTACATTATTTTGCGCTCCCTCCTCCAATCAAAGCAAAGGTCAGATCACTTTGATCAGAAAGTGCTTCCCCCATCAAGTACAGTGTATACACAAAACAGACCGAATTATCACGGTAAACGTATAATGACGATCAACATGAGGTAAATATAATCAATGCATATGCGCCGAATGCTTCAAAAGAAAAGAAAACCTTTTATGATGAATTAACTAAATATATTGAATCACTAGAGGGTGAACATATTCTCTGTGGCGACTTTAACTGCGTGTTGAATAACGACGTAGACATCATTAGTGGACAGCCACACGGGGTGAGAGATGTTGAGGTTTTTCAGAGCATGGTTTTTGACTGTGCTCTGAATGATGTATGGCGGCTACATCACCCCGATGGAAAAGAATATAGTTGGAGTCGCAGAAATCCGTTTACTGCCAGGAGACTGGATTACACTCTGGCAACAGACAACATTTTTGACAAAGTTTTGTCATGTGACATCGTTTCGGGTGCCACATACTGATCACAGACTAGTTGAATTAAAATACCGAGTGTCACATATCATTAAAGGCCCTTCCTATTGGAAATTTAACGATAGTTTATTAAATGATGCACAATTTGTTCAAGATATGAACTCAATGATTGAACAATACACTGAAGAATGCAACTATTTAGACGCTCAGATAAAATGGGACTTGTGTAAAATCAAAATACGTGAGTTCTGTATTGCATACAGCACAGAAAAAAAAAAAAAAAAAAAAAAAAAAACCTCCTCAAAGAAGTACAGCTTCAATTGAATGATGCTGAAAAAGGCATTATCTGCGGACCCTGGTAACCTACAATTTATGAATAAAATAGAATCGCTAAAACGAACCTTAGAAACATTTGCTTGTCAAGAAGCCAGAAGTGCACAAATAAGATCTAGAATTAAATTCATAGAAGAGGGGGAAAAAATACTAAATATTTTCTCAATCTGGAAAAGGCAAGAGCCAGTGCAAAAATAATGGACAGCTTAAAAAAACTCCTCAGGGAGATGTTGTAACATCACAGGAAGGAATTATGAGAGAACAAACACGGTTCTACAGAGAAATGTATAGCACAACTAGACAATTCGATACTAACATAGCAAACGATTTTATGAATGGAACCCGAGTCCCTAAATTAACAGAAGAACAAAAGTTGAACCTTGACTCAGAACTCTCGCTTGCGGAGATTGCAATTTCTCTACAAGCAATGAAGAATAACTCAGCACCTGGACCAGATGGAATTACAACCAGTTTCCTAAAGTTCTTTTGGTCTAAATTGAACAATATGATATATGAATCATTCAATATGGCTTACCTCAAAGGTGAGATGTCAGTTTCGCAAAAAAACAAGCTGTAATTACCCTCCTACACAAAGGTAAAAAACTTCCACGTGATGAATTGGCCAATTGGCGCCCAATATCTCTCACAAATACAGATTATAAAATAAATTGCTAAGTGTTTTGCTTTACGCCTAACAAAGATAATCACCTGTATCATCAATGAAAACCAGGTTGGATTTATAAAAGGAAGAAAAATCAGTACAATGGTTAGACTAATTGATGATGTTATAGATATGATGAACACACTAGATAAGCCAGGTATTCTGTTGGCAGTTGATTACCGTCGTGCTTTTGACTCTCAGTTTCAAAGGAATTTATTGTTTGGGCCTTCCAACAATTTGGCTTTGGGGAATACTTTGTCAGATGGGTAAAAGTATTAGGTACAAATACCGAGAGTAGTATCAGTTACTTAGGTTGGTTATCAGAGAGTTTTCCAGTTAATACAGGCATAAGACAAGGATGTCCATTCTCTCCACTTGCCTTCATAATAGCCTTAGAAATGCTGGCCATCAAAATAAGAGACGATAATCAGCTTAAGGGCCTTGAAAATGCCCATCGCAGTTTCTGAGGTATCCCCTACCCCTCTTCTAAAGATATTACTCTATGCAGATGATATCACACTATTTATTCGTGATAAAGATGAAATGAAAAGAGCTCTTGATATGATAGATAAATTCTCTGAATTTACTAATCTAGTAATGAATAAAAACAAAACAGAGGCAATGTGGCTTGGCAGAATGAAAACACATAAAGAAAATCTGTATGACATAAGATTTAAAGAAAAAGTTAAAATTGTTGGAATTGTTTTCTGTAACTCGATACCAGCTTCACAGATTGAAGAAAATGGTCATCTAGATTAGAAAAAATCCAACAAATAATGGTATCTTGGTCAAAAAGAAATCTTAGCATTAGTGGAAAACTCTGTGTAATCAAGACATTTCTGATTTCACAGTTTGTGCACGTTATGCAGTCATTAATACTTCCACCGCATGTGCTTAATAAAACTTAACACAATGTTGTTTAGATTTCTCTGGAAAAAGAAATTTTCAAATACCCGAGCGTTCGAGAAGTAAAGCGGGTAGTTCTTTGTAATGAGACAGGTAAAGGTGGGCTCAATATGATCGATTTAAAAACGATGCAAACTTCTTTTATTATAAACTGGGCTGTCAATTTATTACAATCCAATGGAGAGATCTGGTCCATGTTTCCTAGATTTCTTTTCTCCAAGCTTGGTGTTAACTTATCGTGCTTCTTGTCAGATACTAACTCGAAATTGTTTTTGGGCTTGGGTTACATAAAGTCTGAATTCTGGAAACAGGTTCTCGCTACATGGATTGACAATATGCAAAACCTAAAAAATAGCAAATAATTGAAATAAATCACAATAATATATGGAATAACACACGGATAGTATTTAGAAACAACAAACCATTATTTTTTAAAGACTGGGTCTGCGCAGGAATCTGTTTTATTGGGGATATTTTTAAAGATGGCGCAG
>JADBJO010003645.1:230000-234491 GCA_016801955.1 Conus betulinus | reverse complement strand
GAGAGCATGCGTGGGTACGTGTGCGTTTGTAGGTGTGCCTGTACGTGTGTCTGTATGTGTGTGTGTGTGGGAGGGGGGCGTGTGTGAGCGGCGCGTGCTACCTCGAACTTGCAACCCCCCACTCGTGTGTGTGTGTGTGTGTGTGTGTGTGTGTGTGTGTGTGTGTGTGTGTGTGTGTGTGTGTGTGTGTGTGTGTGTGTGTGTGTGAGTTAATCATGACTTTTTTTACTTTTCACTTAATGAACGTGTAGACTTACTACCTCCTCCAAGGAGACAGTTTTGAGTTATGACAATCGCTTTGTTCATGGGTTTGTGAGCATCAACACGCAAAAAATGCGTGAACTGATGTTGATGAAACATGGTAGAAAGACTTTTTGCGCTAGCCACTGAGGCGAAGTGGTTAGCTTCGCGGACTCCCGGCTGGGAGATCAAGGGTTCGATTCCCATCAGAACGATTTATTTGTGGGATTTATCTGCCCCGACTGGCCTGTACCCAGGGTTGATATTATTGTAGGCTTCAATGGGAAGACTGAGACCACACTACTGTAGGCTTCAATGGAAAGACTGGGACCACACTACTGTAGGCTTCAATGGAAAGACTGGGACCACACTACTGTAGGCTTGACTGGGAAGGCTGGGACCACACTACTGTAGGCTTGACTGGGGAGACTGGGACCACACTACTGTAGGCTTGACTGGGAAGGCTGGGACCACACTACTGTAGGCTTGACTGGGAAGGCTGGGACCACACTACTGTAGGCTTGACTGGAAAGACTGGGACCACACTACTGTAGGCTTGACTGGAAAGACTGGGACCACACTACTGTAGGCTACACTGGAAAGACTGGGACCACACTACTGTAGGCTTGACTGGGAAGGCTGGGACCACACTACTGTAGGCTTGACTGGAAAGACTGGGACCACACTACTGTAGGCTTGACTGGAAAGACTAGGACCACACTACTGTAGGCTTGACTGGGAAGGCTGGGGACACACTACTGTAGGCTTGACTGGAAAAAGACTGGGACCACACTACTGTAGACCTGACTGGAAGACTGGGACAACACTACTGTAGGCTTGACTGGGAAGGCTGGGACCACACTACTGTAGACCTGACTGGGGAGACTGGGACCACACTACTGTAGACCTGACTGGGGAGACTGGGACCACAGTGCTGTAGGCTTGACTGGAAAGACTGGGACCACACAGTACTGTAGGCTTGACTGGAAAGACTGGGACCACAGTGCTGTAGGCTTGACTGGAAAGACTGGGACCACACTACTGTAGGCTTCACTGGAAAGACTGGGACCACACTACTGTAGACCTGACTGGGGAGACTGGGACCACACTACTGTAGACCTGACTGGAAAGACTGGGACCACACTACTGTAGACCTGACTGGAAAGACTGGGACCACAGTGCTGTAGGCTAGACTGGGGAGACTGGGACCACACTACTGTAGACCTGACTGGGGAGACTGGGACCACACCACTGTAGACCTGACTGGGGAGACTGGGACCACACTACTGTAGGCTTGACTGGGAAGGCTGGGACCACACTACTGTAGGCTTGACTGGAAGGCTGGGACCACACTACTGTAGGCTTGACTGGAAAGACTGGGACCACACTACTGTAGGCTTGACTGGAAAGACTAGGAACACACTACTGTAGGCTTGACTGGGAAGGCTGGGACCACACTACTGTAGGCTACACTGGAAAGACTGGGACCACACTACTGTAGACCTGACTGGAAAGACTGGGACCACACTACTGTAGGCTTCACTGGAAAGACTGGGACCACACTACTGTAGACCTGACTGGAAAGACTGGGACAACACTACTGTAGGCTTGACTGGGAAGGCTGGGACCACACTACTGTAGACCTGACTGGGGAGACTGGGACCACACTACTGTAGACCTGACTGGGGAGACTGGGACCACAGTGCTGTAGGCTTGACTGGAAAGACTGGGACCACAGTGCTGTAGGCTTGACTGGAAAGACTGGGACCACACTACTGTAGACCTGACTGGGGAGACTGGGACCACACTACTGTAGACCTGACTGGAAAGACTGGGACCACACACTACTGTAGACCTGACTGGAAAGACTGGGACCACAGTGCTGTAGGCTAGACTGGGGAGACTGGGACCACACTACTGTAGGCTTCACTGGAAAGACTGGGACCACACTACTGTAGACCTGACTGGGGAGACTGGGACCACACTACTGTAGACCTGACTGGGGAGACTGGGACCACAGTGCTGTAGGCTTGACTGGAAAGACTGGGACCACACTACTGTAGACCTGACTGGAAAGACTGGAACCACAGTGCTGTAGGCTAGACTGGGGAGACTGGACCACACTACTGTAGGCTTGACTGGAAAGACTGGGACCACAGTGCTGTAGGCTAGACTGGGGAGAGACTGGGACCACACTACTGTAGACCTGACTGGGGAGACTGGGACCACACTACTGTAGACCTGACTGGGGAGACTGGGACCACACTACTGTAGACCTGACTGGAAAGACTGGGGACCACAGTGCTGTAGGCTAGACTGGGGAGACTGGGACCACACTACTGTAGACCTGACTGGGGAGACTGGGACCACACTACTGTAGACCTGACTGGGGAGACTGGGACAACACTACTGTAGACCTGACTGGGGAGACTGGGACCACACTACTGTAGGCTTGACTGGAAAGACTGGGACCACACTACTGTAGACCTGACTGGAAAGACTGGGACCACAGTGTTGTAGGCTTGACTGGGAAGGCTGGGACCACACTACTGTAGGCTTCACTGGAAAGACTGGGACCACACTACTGTAGGCTTGACTGGGAAGGCTGGGACCACACTACTGTAGGCTTGACTGGAAAGACTGGGACCACACTACTGTAGACCTGACTGGGGAGACTGGGACCACACTACTGTAGGCTTGACTGGAAAGACTGGGACCACACTACTGTAGGCTTGACTGGGAAGGCTGGGACCACACTACTGTAGGCTACACTGGAAAGACTGGGACCACACTACTGTAGGCTTGACTGGGAAGGCTGGGACCACACTACTGTAGGCTTGACTGGAAAGACTGGGACCACACTACTGTAGGCTACACTGGAAAGACTGGGACCACACTACTGTAGGCTTGAGGGAAAGACTGGGACCACACTACTGTAGGCTTCACTGGGGAGACTGGGACCACACTACTGTAGGCTTCACTGGGGAGACTGGGACCACACTACTGTAGGCTTTCACTGGGGAGACTGGGACCACACTACTGTAGGCTTGACTGGGGAGACTGGGACCACACTACTGTAGGCTTCACTGGGAAGGCTGGGACCCACACTACTGTAGGCTTGACTGGAAAGACTGGGACCACACTACTGTAGGCTTGACTGGGGAGACTGGGACCACACTACTGTAGGATTCACTGGGAAGGCTGGGACCACACTACTGTAGGCTTCACTGGAAAGACTGGGACACACTACTGTAGACCTGACTGGGGAGACTGGGACCACACTACTGTAGACCTGACTGGAAAGACTGGGACCACACTACTGTAGATCTGACTGGAAAGACTGGGACAACACTACTGTAGGCTTGACTGGGAAGGCTGGGACCACACTACTGTAGGCTTGACTGGAAAGACTGGGACCACACTACTGTAGACCTGACTGGAAAGACTGGGACAACACTACTGTAGGCTTGACTGGGAAGGCTGGGACCACACTACTGTAGGCTTGACTGGAACGACTGGGACAACACTACTGTAGGCTTGACTGGGAAGGCTGGGACCACACTACTGTAGGCTACACTGGAAAGACTGGGACCACTCTACTGTAGGCTTGACTGGGAAAACTGGGACCACACAGTTGTTGTGTTTCATCCACTTCCTGAATGACACACACTACACCATCCCCTCTCTCACCCACCCTCTTGTACAAAATGTACAAACACACATGCCTCCCACCCCCCTCCTTTTCTCTCTCTCCCTATGTCTCACAAACGGCAGTATAGATTTCAAATCTATGCCAACTCTCCCCATTCAACCCCCCCACCTTCCCCTCCGGCCTTTTCCCTGTTTTAAAACATTGTTACAGGGGGAGGGAGGGGGGGGGGGGGGGGAGAGATTATGTCACTTACGAAATACGTCGCCCCTCTCTCCTCCCCCCCACCTCCCTCCCCCCTCCTTTCTCTCTCTCTCCTACCCCTCCTCCCTTCCTCCCTCTCGCTTATCTCATGGGCAGTGATCATCGCTGTTTGAGACAAAGGCACAGGCTAGTTTCTTTCTTTCCCTTTCAAGCCCATGCGGACTGTCGTGCGTGAAAACTCGTGAATGACGCAAATCTGTTAAACAGCGCTATGTCAATCAGCGTGTAGGCACACATGCAACACCCCAAACAGCTAAGGAAGCGTGTTTTCGAATGTTCTATATTGTGCTCCCCCTGTAAGTGGTGGAGGATGACCAAACCTCCTCCAACCCCCTTCC
>JADBJO010003645.1:222500-225000 GCA_016801955.1 Conus betulinus | reverse complement strand
AAAGTGAAAAGGTATTGGAATATCCCCTCCCCCCTCCGCCGTGGCCTGTCAACATCGCTCCTCTTCCTCCTGAAGAAGAGCTGCAGTTGGACCCGTTCACCGTGGACGAAGTGATATCTGTGGTGAAATCGCTGAAGAATAACACAGCGCCTGGATATGATGGAGTTGAATATTCTTTTCTGAAAAAACATCTGCAACGTCTGTCATTACCTTTGACGGCAATATTCAATATTTGCTGGAGAAAAAAAAGAATTCCCACTGATTGGAAACATGCCACAATCACTTTACTTCCCAAAAAAGAAGGGAATGTGATGCAACCTGGTGATTGGAGACCCATTTCTTTGTTGACGTCTTTGTACAAGATCTACATGAAGTTAGTGCAAAGGAGGCTTTTACCATGGATTGTTTCGACCGGAAGGCTGTCATCAAAACAGAAGGGGTCTATCCCAAGAAACGGCCTTCAAGAACACGTATTCTGCTTGAAAGCCGCAATTGAGAACTTCAAGCATGTATCAAGTCAGTTCTACACTACTTTCGTTGACATCAAGGACGCCTATGGGAGCATTGATCACAGAGTGATGTTGGATGCGATGCAGAGCGCCGGCTACCCCCAGCACATCATCGACGTGACGGCGGATATCTACACCAACTCTACATTCCAGGTGCAGACGGGACACACGTCCACGCCCAGGGATTACCAGGCATCGTGGCATCGTGCAAGGCTGCCCGTGGTCAGCTATTGTCTTCATTCAGGCGTTGGACCCGTGGATTCGCTGGATGGAGCAGCCGTTCACACCAGCTTCAATGCCTTCTCCATGTCAGGCATACATGGATGATGTATGTGCCAGTGCTCGCTGTGAGGAGAGCTTACAAGAAATGATAAATAAGACGGAAACCTTCCTGCATTACACCGGAATGGAAGTGAAACACAGAAAGTGTGCCACCGTTCATGGACAACGCACAGGAAACAACTGGGCCTCTACAGATGTGACTGAGAACGTCCACGTGACGCTGCAAGGGGAAGATACACCGATGTATGGAAAAGATGAGCCATACCAGTATCTTGGATTTCAAACAAATCTGACTGGAACTTCTGAGAAAGAGCAACTAGCACAGGCGAGCGAGGAATTCGAAAGAACGTTAGAAAAAATTTCGCTTTCACACCTTTACCATTGTGCAAGAAAATTGATGCTGTAAACGTCATGGCTTCTTCAAAATTGAGCTTTTATTACAGCAATTCAAAATTCACAGAAAAACTTCTGAAGACTCTGGAGATAAGATAGTTGATTTTGTTCGCATTCATCTCAAGCTAAATCTTCTTCTACCAATCGAGCGCACATGTTCCTTCCCCGAAAACAGGGCGGCCTTGGTCTGTTGAAAACCAAGTACCATGTACTACGCCAAAACGCATCTCATTCCTGATCTCTGTTCTGAACAGTGATGACCAACATGTCAGAATGGTAGCGCGCAACAGTTTCCATCTCCACATGGAAAAGAGAAAAGTGCCTCACGTAGATCCAGACGACAGCAATTTTGGAGGATATGCCACAGACTCCGAAGGGAAGTTAAGGAAAGGCAGTAAGGTCAACTGGTCACGGTCTTCCTTCGTTGAGCTCCATGAGCTGTGTGTGCGACTGGATCTAAGGCTGGAGTCGATGAAAACAGCGACAGTTTCGGAGTAGTACTCCCAGCTTCTGAGGATGGAGTAGTTCAAATGCGCTACAGTAATTCTAAACAATTGTACAGCGCAATCAAAAGAATGCAAATGGACAAGGATACGCACCATTTTCAGCAGCTGCAACAACAAGGGAGAATCATCCGGGTTGCAATTCCGGATGCGGCAATGACCCACTCCATAGGTCACCTCACCAACACCAACGTCAATGACCAAATAACCAGGTTCATCAGCAAGGGACGTCTACAGCTGCTGGAGACCAATGCAGTGAACAACATCTACTATCCTGATACTTACCGGAGAGAGTGTGCTTTGTGCGGGTTTCGTTCTGACACAAATTCCCATGCCTTGAATGGATGTCGTCAACTGAGGGGCCTCTACACACAAAGACACGACAGATGCGTTGAGATCATCAGAAAGGAGCTACAGAAATGCATTGCGACGGATTTTGTGGATGTTTTTCAAAATAGGCCTGTCTCTATAAACGGTGTTGAAGATCTGCCAAGGCTGAAACCTGATCTATGCTTCATCGACCATCGAAACTCGGTGGCATTCGTCATCGAGGTTTCAAACCCATTTGACGCATTCATACAAACATGCTATGAGGGCAAATTTCAAAAGTACATGCCTCTTTGCTATGCTCTTAGTGATGCCGGATTTAGCACGAAAGTGGTTGTTCTTGTAATAGGTTCACTAGGCATAGTTCATAAAAGAGTGGTTTCAGGGCTTTCAATGTTAGGACTGCCATAACAAAATGTAAACAACTCGCAAAATACTTGAGCATGTCTGTCATGATTGGGTCTAGGCGTGTTTGGTCAAGGCGGA
>JADBJO010003645.1:205000-212500 GCA_016801955.1 Conus betulinus | reverse complement strand
CCGTCCTTAACCGCCTCGTTTTCATCCAACCGCCATTTTGGTTTTGCGCCGAGTAGGAGCTCGTTCCTCGTGTTCACTGTCCTAAATGTTCGTTGTCTTTGCCTGCAGAAGACCCAAGAGGTCGAAATGCATTGTGTCTTGTCCTGTACTTTATTTGCTTGTGTCCTCCGCGGTAACTAACCCCCTCTTTTTTTTTTTTTTCTAAATTTAAAAAACGAAACAAAACAGAGCAAGTACCACCTTTCAGCCTGACTCACTGGTAATTCTGCCCTGTCCACACTGCAACAGACTCATCAATGCAAGGATCGGCCTGATCAGCCATCTTTGCACACACACAACCACCACCACCACCACCACCACCACCACCACCTAGTGATGAAAGCAGAAGTCGTGGTCATCTTCGCCCGAGAAGGACAAACAACAACAACAACACGACGACGACGACGACGACGACAACATGTCGTTTGGGGCACTGAGAATGGTGAAGGAGAGGAGTGACATTGGAACAAAGGGGAGGAAGGCTTGAATTTACTCCCCAGGGATTGAGTAGGGCACTGTACCCTATCCCACCGGCCGGACGATGAACTCGGGAGAGGAGAATTTACAGAATGTCACTGCAGGATACTTCAAATCGTCGATTCAGAGAAAAACTGATTATTCGAAAAGGATTCAGAGAGAGAGAGAGAGAGAGAGAGAGAGAGAGTGGTGACTCGAAAGGACTCCTATGCAGAAACCCCGTTTCAAGGAAATCCTTCCCCGACTTCTTGTGGTGGCGCTATAATTAGCGACTGACGACACGCCATCTCATCCTATGACGACAAAACAATGACCTGCACTTTTGTCACGCGGTCGATAAGCATCTCTCCCTGCCACGCGTTACCACTGGTTTACGGTAAAAAGACGAAAGTGGGTTGCTGCGGCGATGAGTCCTGACTCGACATTCCTCCTGTGTGAGTCGATTCCTCGTGCTTCAGATCATCATCATCATAGTCATCATCATCATCATCATCATCATCATCATCACATCAACATCATCATCATCATCATCATAGTCATCATCATCATCATCATCATCAACATCAACATCATCATCATCATCATCATCATCAACAACAACATCAACATCATCATCGTCGTCGTCGCGTCGTCGTCGTCGTCGTCACCACCCACACCACCACCACCACCACCAACATCATCACTATCACAAACACTAGCCCAATTCTACTAAGACAAAACGAAGTTCGTTGAAATAGCTGATTTCTGAGCGAAGCTTGCGAACTACTTTCAAACTATACTGAGCCAAATAGACGAGAGTGGGGTGAGGAAGTGGGAGAGACGGAGGGGAAAGAGTGGGCACGAAGAAGTGGAGAGTGGTGGGGGGGGGAGGGGGGGGGGGGGGGGGGGGGGGGGGGGGATTGTGGTGGTGTAGCCGAGTGCCGAGCGCGCGAAAGAAGAGGAAAGTTACCGAGAAAAAGAAAGCGGTCGTCCTCTTAGCTGAACTAAGGGGATTGTGTTCCGATCCCTTTAGTGAGAGAGATCTGTTGTATAGATTCCACAGAAGGAATTTGGCAATTGTTACTGTTGCATGTGTGTATCGTTGGGGAGGGTGTGGGTGTGGGTGTGGGTGTTGGAGGGTGGGTGTATTTGTGCATGTATGTGTGTGCCTCTCTCTCTCTCTCTCTCTCTCCCTCTCTCTCTCTCTCTCTCTCTCTCTCTCTCTCTCTGTCTCTGTGCATGTGTGTGTGCGTGCGTGCGTGTGAGCGTGCGCGAGCGCGCGTGTGTGTGTATGCGTGTGCGTGCGTGCTTGCTTGCATGTGTGTGTGTGTGTGTGTGTGTGTGTGTGTGTGTGTGTGTGTTGTTGTTGTTGTTGTTGTTGTTGTTGTTGTTGTTATTGTCTTCAATTTAACGTCTATCCACATAGTGGTATTAGACGGGTGGGGGGTGGGGGGGTGCATGTGTGTGTGTGTGTGTGCGCGCGCGCGCGCGCCTGCGTTCATGCATGTATGTCGAACGTTTATTTTGTGTAGATCTGTTTTCGTTTGATACGGCTTTTTCACTTTGACGTAACAATAACAGAATTTGTGATGTTACTTGCTAATACATTCATGAAGTGACTGAGTCGTTGAGCGACGGCCAGTGATTGACAGAGTTGTTAATGCTGTGTTGTTTTTTGCTGTTTCGTTGACAGAGTTGTTAATGCTGTGTTTTGTTTTGCTGTCTCGTTGACAGACTTGTTATTGCTGTGTTTGTTTTTGCTGTCTCGTTGACAGAGTTGTTATTGCTGTGTTTGTTTTGCTGTCTCGTTGACAGAGTTGTTGCTGTGTTTGTTTTGCTGTCTCGTTGACAGACTTGTTATTGCTGTGTTTGTTTTGCTGTCTCGTTGACAGAGTTGTTATTGCTGTGTTTGTTTTTGCTGTCTCGTTGACAGAGTTGTTAGTGTGTTGTGTTGTTTTGCTGTCTCGTTGACAGAGTTGTTATTGCTGTGTTTTGTGTTACTGTCTCAGAATCCGACCCGTGTCAGTCCCATCTCTCCCACGCCGCTCCTTTCATCTCCCTGTCCACGGCCAAGGCCTTGTCTGTCCCGCCGCAGACTCGGCAAGCCACATGCACAGTCAAGTCATTAGGTGGCAACCCACCAGAGGAGACACTGCACTACTGCCGTGTCACTTCGACCACGTTCAGTGGTGCCTGGTCTGACCCAACATACACAGGACACCGCCTGCTGAGTCCTCTGCTGACGACACTCATTGCTTTGTCGCGGAGCTAGCGTCAGTGGGCCACTTCCTCTGGAAGGGGCCACCACGTCCGTCCAGCGACAGCCCTCCCCCCCCCCCCCCCCCCCCCCCCCCCCCCCCCCCCCGCCTCCCCCCATCCCCCTCATAAACTTGCCAATTTCCGGCAATTTCGACACACACTCGCCCATACCACGGGCGTGGAGAGGACATCGAAACTTAGTTTACCATGACAGTAAGGAATGAGGGGTTACAGAATTTGAAACTTTAAAAAAAAAAATGTTGAAAGTGAGGATGAGGATAATGATAATGAAAAAAAAATGTTATGGAGCTCCATTCCGGACTGAGTCTGCATGACCGGGTTGTAAGTCTACGCGCTTGCTGTCATAGTATATCCCTACGTCAACCATCCCGAGAGAAACAGACACTTGCAGTGTTTGGTCAAGACATTTTAACAACATTCTCAGAAGCGCATCCACGAAGAGGATGACACTCGGCTTTGGGGTCCCAGTCTTCCCAAGCGAGCCAATAACAAACTCAACTCTAGGCAGGAAAGGAGCTGGCCTAAAAAAAAAATCCCGTTTATAGATAGTTCTGACGGGAATCGAACCCACGACCTCTTGGCCAGGAAGCCGCGACGTGGAACTACTGCGCCACAGCGGCTGACGTGGATGACAGATTTATGCCGACTGATTTTGAGATGGTTCGCTCTATGGAAGAAATGCCTACAACAATCGTCAATCAATAAATACATGTAATGAAGTTTGAGAGAGAGAGAGAGAGAGAGAGAGAGAGAGAGAGAGAGAGAGAGAGAGAGAGAGAGAGAGAGAGAGAGACACACACACACACACACACACACACACACACGACTGTGAGAAAGAGGACAGGGAAGAGGGGAGGAGGCAGAGAGACACAACAGACAGACAGAGACACAGCACAGACAGACACACAGATAGATCGTACTCCCAGTTTATCCTGAATACGCGTGATATATTCCATAAAGAGTAAAAACCGTCTTGGGCTGGTGTAACCGTTAGTAATAGCTATTCTGGTAAACATCGGCCATCATCTGTGACCTATAGTGAACATACTTACAATTTTTCAGAAAGATCGGCCAAGAACTTTCTGAGATTTTCCATCAAGAAAAAAACATTATGGGCCGTTAGTAACGGTATAACGGTAAACTTAAACATCGGGCATCTCTGTGACCCATAATGAACATACCTACAAATTTTCAGAAAGATCGGCCAAGTACTTTCTGAGATATTCCATAAAAAAACAAAAACCGTTATGGGTCGTTATAGCCGTTAGTACAACGGTGAACTAAAACGTCGGGAATCATCCGTCGCCCATAATGGACATACCTACAAATTTTTCAGAAAAAGATCGGCCGGGTACTTTCTGAGATATTCGATAAAGAAGAAAAAAAACCATTATGAGCCGATATAGCCGTTAGTAACGGCTATAACGGTAAAATTAAAACATCGGGCATCATCCGTAAGCCATAGTGAACATGCCTGCTAATTTTCACAAAGATCGGCCAAGTACTTTCTGAGATATTCCATAAAGAAGAAAACCCCGTTACAAGTCGTTACAGCCGTTAGTAACGGTTGTAACGGTAAACTAAAACATCGGGCATCATTCGTGACCCATAATGAACATATCTGCTAATTTTCACAAAAGATCGGCCAAGTGCTTTCTGAAATATTCCATGACGAAGAAAAACCATTACAGGCCGTTACAGCCGTTAGTAACGGTACAACGGTGAACTAAAACGGTGCTCATTATTCGTGACCCATACTGAACACACCTACAAATTTTCAGAAAGATCGGCCAAGTACTTTCTGAGATATTCCATAAAGAAGAAAAACCGTTACAGGCCGTTACAGCCGTTAGTAACGGCTATAATGGGGTAAAACTAAAACATCAGGCATCATCTGTGACACATAATGAACATACCTGCTAATGTTTCACAAAGATCGGCCGAGTACTTTCTGAGTTATGCCATAAGAAGAAAACCGCCACAGGCTGTTATAGCCGTTAGTAACGGCTACAACGGTAAACTAAAACTTCGGGCATTATTCGTGACCCATAATGAACATACCTACAAATTTACAGAAAGATCGGCCAGGTACTTTCTGAGATATTCCATAAAGAAGAAAAACCGTTTAGGTCGTTACAGCCGTTAGTAACGGCTACAACGGTAAACTAAAACATCGGGCATTATTCCTGACCCATAATGAACATACCTACAAATTTACAGAAAGATCGGCCAAGTACTTTCTGGGATATTCCATAAAGAAGAAAAAAACGTTACACCGCTACAGGCCGTTACAGCTGTTAGTAACGGCTATAACGGGGTAAACTAAAACATCGGGTATCATCTGTGACCCATAATGAACATATCTGCTAATTTTCATAAAGGTCGGCCAAGTACTTTCTGAGATATTCCATGAAGAAGAAAAACCGTTACAGGTCGTTACAGCCATTAGCAACAGGTTATAACGGTAAACTAAAACATCGGGCATTATTCGTGACCCATAATGAACAAACCTACAAATTTTCACTAAGATCGGCGGAGTACTTTCTGAGATATTCCATACAGACGGAAAACCGTTACAAGCCGTTACAGCCGTTAGTAACGGCTATAACGAGGTAAACTAAAACATCGGGCATCATCCGTGATCCATAATGAACGTACCTGCTCATTTTTACAAAGATCGGCCAAGTACTTTCTGAGATATTCCATAAAGAAGAAAAAAACCGTTACAGCCGTTAGTAACGGCTATAGCGGTAAACTAAAACATCGGGCATCATCCGTGGCCCATAATGAACATACCTACAAACTTTCAGAAAGATCGGCTCAGTAGTTTTGTCTGGAGCGAGTGGAACACATTTTGACCACGGACACACAGACACACAGACAGACAGACACACACAGACAGCATTTCTTCGTTCCCATTCTAAAGTACTCCCTTCCATAAGAACTGTGAGTACAAAAACAGTCCAGCGAAATAATTGCGCAACAGGAAAAAGTCACCATCACCAACCGGTGCCGGAATTTAAAAAAAAAAAAAAAAAAAAAAAAAAAAAAAAACCAGTCACACAACAGCACACAGTATATACTACAACCCAACAACAAAGTGGGCCAGGGGAATCCCTCAAGTCTAGACAGAGCGTGCTTGAGAATCTTCACATGAGGAGCCAGCTCTCAGGACAATGGGACGATTAGGCCGCTCATCCCCTCGACAGGCGTCCGTTGCTGCCTCTGCCGTCAGTAATTACATTAGGAAAGTAGAGGGACAGCCAGAGAGAACTTGCTAGTGTGATGTCATTGAGATATCAAGATACTCTGGTTCCTGTTGGGTGATCCGGGCAGACCTGCAAGCAGATGGTGATCATCTTCGAGGGTACATTTCGTGGGTATTCGGGGTCTCCTGATGTCGTCTTGCTGCTGTCATGAGTGCTTACGGCTGGAGTTGTACGGGGATGGAGCAGGTGGGTTTTGTTGTTGTTGTTGTTGTTGTTGTTGTTTTTGTTTTCTGTGACTGACTTAAGGACTCTCTCTCTCTCTCTCTCTCTTTCTCCCTCTCCCTCTCTCTCTGTCTCCCTCTCTCTCTATCTGTCTCTCTCTCTGTCTCCCTCTCTCTCTCTCTCTCTCTTTTTTTCCTATTTCTTTTTACTGTCTCTCCTTCCCTCCATTCCTCTGTCTGTCTGTCTGTCTGTCTGTCTGTCTCTCTCTCTCTCTCTCTCTCTCTCTCTCTCTCTCTCTCTCCCCCCCCCCCCCCCCCCCCCCCCCCCCCCCCCCATAGAGTCGATAACACCAAATGTTCACTCGATCTCTGGGGTTTGGTTGTTTGTTGTTTTCTTCTTCTTCTTCTGAGTCTTCTTCTTCTGAGTCTTCTGAGTCTTCTTCTGAGACTTCTTCTTCTTTCTTCTTCTTCTCTTCTGAGTCTTCTTCTTCTTCTGAGTCTTCTTCTTCTGAGTCTTCTTCTTCTGAGTCTTCTTCTCTTCTGAGTCTTCTTCTGAGTCTTCTTCTGAGTTCTTCTTCGTTTTGATTGGTTTAGTTACTTAGTTTTTTTTTGTTTTTTTTTTTTTTTTTTTTTTTTTTTGCACCTGGGTCTTTATTACTATCATTTCTATTTTTGTTCTTGTTGTTAACATTGTTGTTGTCGTTGTCGTTGTTGTTGCTGTTGTTGTTAAGACGATTTCTATAGCGCCTACTTCGGTTTTATACCAAGCTCCAAACACAACAGTCCACACTTTCCACAACAGAATGCCTACCTAGGTAGAGCAGTCTGAATGGCGACATTCAGTCGTTTTCCGCGCTTCGTTCATTACGTCAGGCAATCAGTTTTTCATTCACATTTTCATTCTTCAGGTGTATGCTATGTGTGTTTGTGTCTTATGTACGAACGGCCTAATTAACCTTCTCCGGAAATTGGTGATTAGACTTCATGTGTGTGCAGGATGGTATACGTGCGTTCACATACGTAACCTCGGTTTATAATCTCATTTGAAGGACTTCCGGGATGTGGAGTCGGAACCTATGTTAACTCTAAGGGGAAAATACCCTTGTACCAAAATGCCCCAGCGGAGATTTGAACGCGCAACCCTTGAATCACCAGGATGACGAATCCGGCGTTCTATCAGTTAAGCGGTTCCGGTCCCCAGTGGATACTTTCTGTGATGAACGCCCTGGTAGAGAAGACTGATTTTTTTTTTTTCTGTCCCATCTTCTGTGCCACTTCAGTCCCCCTGTTCACAG
>JADBJO010003645.1:197500-200000 GCA_016801955.1 Conus betulinus | reverse complement strand
TTCGATACCAGAGTAACTAAACAGTTTTCTCGAGATAATCTGTTCTGATTGCTCGATAATCTGTTCTGATCGCAAGCATCCAGCCTCAGTGCAACCAACTATACAAACGCGAGAGGTGAACGTCCCCTTAAAAAAAATTCACTGTACTTTTTCTGTTTCTTTACGTAGTTTGAAAAAGTCCGTTTTTTTTTCAACACTATTATTTCGAGCACATATGTTTGCTAAATAGAAGCCATATTTATCACATGTGATTGAGACTATCAAGATTCTATTTTGTTCCATTACTAATGTAACTTTGCCTGGGAAATGTTTTGCAATGAACAGAAGTGTTACATTCTATCTTGTGAACACACATCTTGAATTCTATCTTGTGAGCAGAAGTGTTATATTCTATCTTGCGAACACACATCTTGAATTCTATCTTGTAACGGAACTGTTACACTCTGTCTTGTGAACAGACATGTTGAATTCTATCTTGTGAACAGAAGTGTTACATTCTATCTTGTGAACAGACATGTTAAATCTTATCTTGTAACAGAACTGTTACATTCTGTCTTGTGAACACACATGTTGAATTCTCTCTTGTGAACAGAAGTGTCTCATTCAGACTTGTGAACACACATGTTGACCTCTTCAGCTGAGTGTTAATTTCAACGCCTTTTTACACACAGATTCTCCCCCTCTACCACCACCCTTTCCCCACCACCCCACCCCCCCCCCCTCCCTCCTCTCTCTCTCTCTCTCTCTCTCTCTCTCTCTCTCTCTCTCTCTCTCTCTCTCTCTCTCTCTCTCTCTCTCTCTCTCTAAATCCTTGCTAAACCATTTTGTTCGTAAATACTGGGGAGTAGTTTATCTGTGCTTCTGTTCCTCAGCTGTTTGTTTTTCTTTGGAGGAGGGCGGGGGGAGAGGCAGACTGGGATGGGCGGTGGGGGAGGGGGGGGGGGGGGGGGGGGCACGTGATAGAAGGTGGTCTAAATACAGATCTGTCAAGGGCAACCGAGATCATAGATACTGCGGGATCCCGGCTTGCTGTGTAACGAGGGGTGTTTGATGCTTGTTGTGCGTGTTTGTGTAGGAGAACGGAGAAAGGTGGTTAAGGGTGAGAGGGGGGAGGGGGGTGGGGTTGGGCCCTATAGTCTGATTCACGACCCACACGCACAGGTGCTTGTGCGTGCGTGTGTGTGTGTGTGTGTGTGTGTGTGTGTGTGTGTGTGTGTGTGTGTGTGTGTGTGTGTGTGTGTGTGTGTGTGTGTGTGTGTGTGTGTGTGTGTGTGTGTGTGGTGTTGTTGTTGTTGTTTGTTGTTGTTAGTCTGTTTAACTCTGTTCACTAAAAATCATATTAGAAGGTGGGAAAGGATGGGGGAGAAGGGAAGGGATAGGGAGAGTGGGAAGGAGTTGACTGCATGTAAAAGTTTGATATGAACATACGTGTTTGTAGGTACATGCATGAGTGTGTATACAAGTGTTTAAAATATAAGTATTGCAAACGGAAAATGGGTAAAACTGTTGGATAATTATCAAGCAATGAGTATCAAAGCTATAAACATGTGAAAATCAATGAGAATCTACCGAATATGAAATAGCAATAACGCAGTAAATAAGAGTATAGGTTTCTGGATTCTGGATTCGGCATTAGAAAAAACGGTTAAAGACTCTGAATCAAAACTTACTTAGAGAATATTTCAACAGGGTCGCCCTGTCTTCATCAGCTCACTGTTGCTGTTGTGGCAGCGAGGCCTGGTGGGGCGACTGTTGTGTGGGGTGAAACGGTTGTCAGGATCTGATTGTAGATGGTGAATGTGGTGTGTGTGTGTCTGTGCCTGTGTGTCTGTGTTATGTGGTGAATATGTGTCTGTGTTGGGGGGTTGGGGGGGGGGAGGGAGAATAGATCGGAAAGATGTGTAGTTACAATGGAGGGGTGTACTAGGCGTTGTGTTGGCGTGCACGATGGTCAAGGGGGTGGAGGGGGGGGGGGGGGGGGGGGTGGGGGGGGGGGGGGGGGGGGGGGGGGGGGGGGAGTCGGGGCTTCCTGTTCATCCACTAAGTGGCCATAAGGCTTTGTCTGTGATAATGCGTACAAGATCTTGTGTGGTTGTGGGAGAGTGTTTGTGTGTATGCACCATGTGTATGTGTATGTATGTGTATGTGTGTTGTGTGTGCGTGCGTGCGTGCGTGCGTGCGTGCGTGCGTGTGTGCGTACGTGCGTGCGTGCGTGCGTGCGTGCGTGCGTGCGTGCGTGTGTGTGTGTGTGTGTGTGTGTGTGTGTGTGTGTGTATGCGCGCGCGCGCGCTCTTTTTTTTCTTTTTTCTGTTTGAATCGGTCATTATTTGAAATGAAAGGCAATAGAATGAACTTTACTTCCACATCTTTGTCCCTTTTTAAACTACCTCTTCTTCCATTCTAATCATCATTGCTGTCCTGTTCCCCTGACAACCTGTCAGTAGACAGACTCAGAAATATGATGGTTACCTTGAGGAGAGATCAAGACCCAAAATTCCTG
>JADBJO010003645.1:175000-185000 GCA_016801955.1 Conus betulinus | reverse complement strand
GAGCGCGCTCACCCACGCCACATGCACTCCTCTGAGAGAGAGAGAGAGAGAGAGAGAGAGAGAGAGAGAGAGAGAGAGAGAGAGAGAGACAGACAGACAGACAGACAGACAGACAGACAGAGACACAGAGAGAGAGTGCCAGAGACAGAGAGACAGACAGACAGACAGAGCATTGTGTCTGTATGGTGTTACAGCCCTTCAAAGGGGTCAATGAGCATCTCACGCAAACTGCAAATTATTTTGAACACACACACACACACACACACACACACACACACACACACACACACACACACACACACACACACACACACACCATGCCCACGCACATGCCCATTTACCCCCCCCCCCCCCTCTCTCTCTCTCTCTCTCTCTCTCCAATACCCTCTCTCCACCACCCCAATACCCAGTACTCTCCACCACCCCAGTCCTCCCCCTCTCACCCCCCCCCCCCCCCCCCCCCCCCCCCTGTGGATACAACATGAAGTAAATGAGGCTTTAAAAGTGACTTTTTTTTTTATAGCTGAATTGCGCTAAGAATAACACAGAAACAGGAAGAGTAGGACCCAACAACAGCCATATAGCACACAAAAGCACAAACACGTATCATATGTTGGACTAACTGTGGTCCATTTCATCTCTAATAAACGTATAGAATGTCTGATTTCCCGGGGAAAAGTAGCTGTAATTCTTTCTGTTCCGTTAGTTTTCCCCCCACAGTGCGAAAGTACTGTATCTCGCCTATTCTTTTAATACATGTTCGTTATTTTTTGAAAGAACACTTCTTACATTGTCTTTAGTAGGAATGCCAAAAAGATTTCGGTGCCAAACACTTTTTTCCCCAGATATTTCTGTCATATACTTCTAAAACACCGAGAATAAGGTGGACGCAATACCTTCATCTGTCGGACAAACAAACGATTATTTTAAGATAAAAAGAAACTGTGTGTTAAGCAGACACCCGTGTTTCTCACCCCTTTGGACTCTCAGTGTAATCAGAATTACTTCTTGTATTGTGGATACAACCAATACATTAGTATTCAGACCTCGAAAAGCATGACAGAGCTTACGTTGGACACTGTTGCTCCTCTAAATGGTCTACAGTACCTTTTAAAAAGGTCTTCTTTCAATCAGCAAAAAGCACAACACGTTTATGCTCTTTCTTTCTTTTCTTTTTTTTTTTTTTTAATTTATTTCCCGAAGTCTTCTAACAACTATTCTGTGTGTATTTTGTTAAAACTACAGCCTGTTTGGAATTCTGCCATTTTGATCCTCAGGGCAAGAAGGCAAGATCATGGTAAGCCTCTTCGAAAACTCCCCTGGCTCCCAAATCAATCAAGAATAAATTACAATTGCCGCTATTGTGTTTTCACTTTTTACTGAGCTTTTCTGATCACATGGCTGACCTTCTGTTTCCCTGTGTACCATCTAAAAATGTGAAGTCTTCTTCTGACGACAGAATTCTTCATACACCTGAAGTTAGGACCAAATTTTTTCAGTAATCGGTTCTTTTAATTCTGTGCACCGCAGATTTGGAATTCTCTTTCACATCAAGTTCGTGAGGTTAGCTCCTTAGACCTTTTTCCAAAGAAGCATTAAAGCTTATTTTTCCATGCTTTATAATGACGAGACCTTTGTCCGCATAAAATCCATCCATGTTCTTTTGGTTCGTGCCTGAAGCAACCTTGAGTTTTCTTCTCTGTGATCCATCTTGCTGATTCTGCTTTGCTGATGGCAATGCGTTGAGCTTCAGGTCTTTCCAGGGCTTTTTCAGCGCAGTTTTTCCCGGCTTCTGAGGCAGCTTCATCTGTTTCTCGTGATTTTTTTTTTCTCTTTCAGATAGTATCCATCTCTCCTTGGTGTTTGGATTTTCCAGGTGTCTTCAGTTTTGGTAGTTTTGCTCTCTAGGCGTCCTTGCAGATTCCGTATACAACGTCTCTGAATGTGGCTAGTTTGTGCTCCCGTGTGTTTCTTTTCTATCAGCGCATCAGGGTTTTGCATCGTATTTTTTCCTCTAATTTCTCCCCATTCCTCTTTTTGCGCGTGGCAAGTTGAGTTTCTGGCTGATGGCATCGACAGCCTGTACAAACTCCTCATCTGAATCATCACCGTGGATGTTCTTGTCACTGTGGTTTGAATCCTGGCTCTAGTTTTATGAGTTCTTTATCTGCTGGGGCAGTGCAGTGCTATTCACTCACCAGAGTCGTCATGCTGACCCTTTTCGTTCCATGGATCTTCATGCCAGGTTCAGTGGGAGAATATTAACCCAAAGACACACTGGATTTCCAATTGTTCATCACTCATTGTCCGTTGTGGTGTTTGTATGTATCCCCCCAAAAACAAACAAACAAACAATCACCCCAACAGCTTCAAAGCCAAGCACAATGTGCTTCGAGAACCAGGCTGTGCTCGCCTGTTTGTTTTTGTTTTTATTTGCGTATGACTGTCTGTAGGGGAGGATTCATTCTATGAAAGATATTGCACATCTGTCTGTATCTGCATCTATGGACTGAGGCCTACATAGCTCAGTGCGCTGCAGGCTGGGTAAAGTGGATTGACGCCGTGCTGCTGTTGCTGCTGCTGCTGCCGCTGCTGCTGCTGCTGACGTTTTGGGAGCGTAAAAATACCGACGAATCTTCCTACCAACCAGAAGACGTTAATATCTCTATCTATCTATCTATCTATCTATCTATCTATCTATCTATCTGTGTGTGTGTGTGTGTGTGTGTGTGTGTGTGTGTGTGTGTGTGTGTGTGTGTGTGTGTGTGTGTGTACCTTGGACATGAAAATTGCTAAACTTGGTTTGCACTGGTGTAGCAGGGATTGGGAGTGATTGTTTGAGAGAGAGGAGAGATGAGAGAGAGGAGAGAGAGAGAGAGAGAGAGAGGGAGGGGGGGGGAGGAGAGGGACAGAGACAGACAGACAGCGACAGAGACAGAGAGACAGACAGATAGACAGACAGACAGACAGAAAACAGACAGACAGACAGAGACAGGGGCAGACAGACGATTGAGAGACAGTGCATGTGTATGTATATATGTGTGTAAACGCATATTCGCCTCTTACACCAGATAAGAGAAGGCGTGATGACGAAAGCGATAACAGGAGAAGAGATGTGATGTGACAGACATCAGGGTCAGTCCAAATGACGGCCAGGGTCCACCATCACGCAGTGGACATCGCCAACATGTCAGATCCAAGGCCGACAACCGGAGTGTTAGACATCTGATAGCCAACGGAAGAGGTCGCTACGAGCATAGGGTTGTAATTGAATGTCTGAGGGTCGATGTATCTTTAAGGATAACGCGTTAGGTGTTAGTGGTATTATTCTCTCTCTCTCTACTCTCTCTCTCTCTCTCTCTCTCTCTCTCTCTCTCCCTCTCTCTCTTCTCATCTCCCCTCCTCTCATATTATCATCCCGTGTGTCTATCTCTGTCTCTCTCCTCTCTCTCACCTCTGTAGTGTGTATTATTCTCTCTCTCTCTCTCTCTCTCTCGTCTCGTCTCTCTCTCTCTCTCTCTCTCTCACTCTCTCTCTCATTAGTAATATTGTTCTCTGTCTGTCTGTCTGTCTGTCTGTCCTGTCTGTCTCCTCTCTCTCTCTCTGTCTCTCTCTCTCTCTCTCTCTCTCTCTCTCTCTCTCTCCCCTCTCTCTCTCTCTCTCTCTCTCTCTCTCTCTATCTCTCTCTCTCAGAGGATGTCGCCTCTCATGTGTTCACAGTTGAGTTTTTATATCTGAGGATAACAAACGCACGCCTTCTTCAGCTGGTGCTGTCTTATTAGCATTATTTCCCCGCCGATGGTTTGAGAAGTGTTGTTACATCTTTCAAAGTCATCAATGTTGTAAACCTGATTCCATTTGTTTGTCGATCGCAATTCGATTCAATTCAAGTTGTTAATGGCTAGTAAGGCTATATCAGAGCTATTACATCATTGAAGTCAATTCTCAAAGTAGATTTACACACACACACACACACACACACACACACACACACACATCTCATTAAAAAAAACAACTGATTTTCTAAAAACACACACAAAATTTCTTTGAAATCTTTCTCCCGGAAACTCTTAGATCAGATGAAAAAATTCTGATCTCTCTCGGATAAAAAGAAAATCATTTAGGTCTGACAAAAAGTCTGTACACGCTTTTCATGGAGTCAACTGTACATTAATGTGCCAAGCCCTTGCCTAAGGAAACGAGTATTTATAGACTGGCGCAATTAGATTGTTTTGATTTTTTTTTTTTTTTTTTTGTATCTGAATGTTGATTCTCCTCATTTTCTTTCATATGGCCATCAAGGTACAAGCCAGGTGGTTCCAAGCATACAGATCAAAAATCAAAGCAATGGGACTATTTGGGCGCTCTCGAGTTGGCGCAGTGATAGGGGTCACGGGTGAGTGCAAAACCTAAAATGTGACGTCAACTAAGGGGAATGTCATGTAGGCCTATTTGAAGATTGTTGGCGATTTCAAAGGTGAAAATCCACCCAAACAAGGGAAATAAATTGGCGGGGAAGTTGTTCTTTAGATCAATTATCAGTTACCATCAAATGCGGGCTCAACGTTATGGTAAGGCTCAAAACGCTATACATGGATTATACAGTGTTTGACTGCAAAATCTTTATTGTGGTGTATGGCCACAAGTCACAAACCACTCGCGAAACGCGTCCCTCCACGCGTCCCTCCCTCCACAGTTATTATTAGTCCGTGTTCCGCGGGACTCACAATAAGGACTCTCTCCGCCCACCCTCGACCTCACTGGAGCCGTTTTGGCGAAGGGTAGGTGTGCCGTTTGCGAAGAAGGAAGAAGACGAAGAAGAAAAGTAACGAAGAAGACGAAGAAGAAGAAGAAGAAGCGCAGGGGGGCGGCGGTGAGAGGGTGATAGTAGACTTACAGAGGCGGTCCCTTCAAAGGGTTAGGCCGATCAGCTGACGGCACGTGCGAGACGAGCGGGCCACGTGCCCACAGGTGTCGGGGGATGGGCGGGGGGGGGGGGGGGGGGGGGGGGGCGGGGGGGGAGGGGGGGGGGGCTGTCACTTTATGGCATTTTTCCGCTCGGGCCCATGGGGCGTGCTATGGTCACGTTGGAGAGTGACAGCGTGCCAAAGGGCGGGAGGAAGAGCAGGAGGGGAGAGGGACAATGGGTTCGGGAGGGAGAGGGGAGGGAGGGGTTAACATTGATGGAGGGAAGAGGAGGGGGCGGCAGGGTATGGATGGGAATGGAAGACAACAAACACAGACGCACATATACTTTGCGTTGCCATGCGCGCGCGCGCACATACACACACAAACACATAGAGAGCATACGCGTGCACGCGCGCGCCGCGCGCCCAGGCGCGCGCGCACACACACACACACACACACACACACACACACACACAAACACACACACACACACCAGAGAGAGAGAGAGAGAGAGAGAGAGGAGAGAGAGACAGAAGAGAGGAGAGAAGGGAGAGAGGCGAAGAAAGGGGGGGGGGGGGGGGGGGGGGGGGAGGGAATGACAAAATCGCCATACCTAGATAAACTTTCGACTTACCGGACATGAGGTTGTACCTTTATATTATGCATGTACGACAGGTAAAAGTGGTAAGAATCCCCAAGCGTTATTACTTTAAAAAGCCAACCTAAAGCTGTTTCATGCCAAGAATTGGAATTATTTTTTATTAAAGAAATAAAGAAAAACCGAAAAAAACGAAAAAGCCGATTATTCTTTAAAAAAAAAGAGAGAAAGAAAAAGCTGGTAGCTATTAAAAACACACACACACACACACACACACACACACACACCTACGACTCGGCGCAAATCAATTCGAAGGCTATGATTAAAATTTCAAATTTTGAGGCATTGTGAAAATTTGAGGCCCGTTCACATTGCATGGCAAACACACGCATGCACGCACACACACGCGCGCGCGCGCCGCGCGCGCGCACACACGCGCGCAAACACACACACACACACACACACACACCACACATGCAGAAAGTAAAGATCTCTACCAAAAGCTGAGAGCATTGCAATGTTGATACAAAAACTACCCGGTTGATACTTACGTTCTTCAACCTCCCGTTGAAAAAAAAAACACCTGACGTTGAAAAAAAAGGGAAAAAAAACTCAAAAAAAGAAAAAAAGACACGAGAAAAAAAAAAAAAAAAAAAAAATAGAAAAAAGAGGGAGCACGTTTCAAACATCTCAGTAAACGACCTGGCATGTTGTTTATGAGCATCAGAATCAGGATCCAATACATCGAATGATCTGGCCATGGTCTCTCATGATGGGTAAGTGCACAAATCACATGAGGTACACAAACTTTAGTAGTTTCAATTCACAGTTTGTTCGACTAAAACCCAGCTACAGCAGCTATTGCAGAGCAAAGAAACAAGTCAGTTTCCGAGTCCTGACACATTCCAAAAAGAAGAAGAAGAAAGAAGAAGAAGAGGAGGAGGAGGAGGAGGAGGAAGAGGAGGAGGAGGATAGGAGGAGGAGGAGGAGGAATGAATAGGAGAAAAGAAGAAACAGAGCAGACTTGGTCTGTCAACAACAACAACAACAACAACAACAACAACAACAATTCAACGATGAGAGTTTAAAGTGGGTGGACGTTAACGTCACACCATTCACCTATACCTCTCAATGACCCCATTTTTTGAACAACGTGCCCACCAGAAGGGCAGGCACTACTAGAACGTTAATGTCACCATTCACTGAAAACATTTCAGGGGAGGGGGGGGGGGGGGGGGATATCACCATTCAACACACATCTTTCAGACCCCACTGTGACCTGTCCTCAAGACAGGAAGACAGGATGCTAGTTTAATGCCACCATTCACCAATACGTCCAAATGAACCCCCACAGTTTATCAAATAAACAAACAACAAATCACCCCTCCTTCCATATCAGTGGAAGGCAAACAGGACGTTATGTCACCATTCAGTGGGAGACACAGTCCATGTAAGTGACAGACTGGGAAATCGGACATCAAAGTTGAATGAAATGAACCACTGGTGGGTGGAACAATCCTAATGATGACTGACTGGTGCCTTGTGACCAGTCTGGTTTGTGTGTGCTCGATTCTGCAATGTCACGAGGCCGCCTGTCGCCCGACAGAGGCCAAGCAAGCTGTCTTCGATTCTAAAAACGGTTGTGACGTCATCAGACTGCAAGACGGAGGGCGTCGGGGCAGAGAGAGAGAGAGAGAGAGGAGAGGGAGAGAGAGAAAAACCACTTAAGTTGAGACAGTCACACACACACACACACACACACACATATGGGGAGTTCACAAGATCGTACTGCATGGAACAACAGCCTCTACCTCACCTTCCCAGACCCCCATCATCACGTCCCCCACCCCCTTATTTTTCCTCCTCTCTCACTTCCCTCTTTTCCTTCCGCCGCCAGTTCCCGCCACCCCTCCCCCCCCCCCCCCCCCCCCCCCCCCCACACACACTACCCCTTTCTCAAACCATGTACCAACACTGGCCACCCTAGCAGTGTGTGGTCAAAAACCACGTAAGAAAACAGCATTTAGGTGGGTTTGCTTTTGTGTTGTATTAGTTCGTTTGTTTTTCTGTCTGCCTGGTCATCTTGGGATGGACAGGGGCAGCGGCTCTGGAAACCATTGATCCCGTGCGTTCCGCCCCCCCCCCCCCCATCCGCCCCCCCCCCCCTCCCCCCCCCCCCCCCCCCCCCCCCATCCCCCCCCTTCCTTCCTTTGCCTGGTGTCTCCTTCCTCCCCCCATCCATGAGGAAAGAATCCCCACCTTCTTCCTTTGGGAGTCAGCACTAGTAGGTGAGGAAAAGAAGGGAAGCAGCACAGATCGGCATGTTTGTGAAATATCACTCTGTAGAGAGTTGACAGACTTGGGCAAATCGCATAGCCCGACACACCACACACACACACACACACACACACACACCACACACACACACACACACACACACACACACACACACATACACACACACACACACACATACATATTATATCTATATATATATATAGATAGAGAGAGAGAGAGAGAGAGAGAGGGGGGGGGAGAAAGAAAATAGATAGATAGATTTACAGTAACATCTAAAGAAATTTTGCATTGGGGGAGAAGAGGAGAAAGGAAAGGATGGGGGCGGTGGGGAGGGGGGGCAGGGGGGAATTGATAAACATCATCTAGCAAAAACATTACCGCAGTTTTGACACGGGCATCTTTCCCAATTCTTTTTTTTTTCTTTTTTTTTTAAAAGCGGGAGAGGGCGAGGAATGAGGGGGGGGGGGGGGGGGGGGGGGGGGGGTGGGGGGGGGGCAACACCACATCTAAATTTTCATAAAAACGGGGAGGAGGGGGGGTGGGGGGTGCATATTTTCTTCGTCCGAATTCTTACTACTAGCGGGGATATTGAAGGTTCACGGCCCACCCCACCCCCTTCCCTCCCTCACTTCACGCCCCCAATGTTTTGTGTTCTATTGGAAGGTGGGGGATGGGGTAAGGGGCCGAGAGGTGGGTCGTGTCTCTGGCCCCCCCCCCCACCCCCCCCCCCCCCCACCTGCCCCCCCCCCCCCCCCCCCACCCCCCACCCCCCCCCCCCCACCGCCCCCCCACCCCCCCCCCCCCCTCCCCACCCCCCCCCCCCCCCCCCCCCACCCCCCCCCCCCCCCCCCCCCCCCACCCCCCCCCCCCCCACCAACCACCCCGGTTCAGACGCAACTGTAAAATGAAAAGAAACAGAAATGAACAACAAATTTTAAGAACGCAACTCGTAGCCTCTGAAATATGACTTCTTTCCGTTTCAGATCCATTTGACGTTCAGTAGGCCCTAATTACAGAAATGCAGATGAAGGGGAAGAAAAAAAAAAAAACCCGCCTCTGATTCAGCTTTCTGTTCGAAACCAACTTCCTCTTGAACACAAACAAGATGAACTTTCTTTTCCATAAGGGCAGGAGGTCAGGACAGAAATGTTTACCATATCGCGCAGTTATCCCCCCCCCCCCCCCCCCCCCGCCCCCTCCCCCCTAAACCCCCCACCCCCCCTTTCCCTGCATGCAAACATGAATAGAGTACAGTCCCCTGATCGGCGCACGGCAGTAACACTGACAGATATTCTCTCTATCTTCCTCGTGTGTAGTGCAAGGCGCGGAGTGGTCTTCACCTTCAACATTCTGCGTTGGCCGGGCCCAGCTGCCCTCTTTTATTGGCTTACCTCAACACCACACACAATCACACGCACCATGGCTGACTGAAACCAGCGTAATGTCGGGTTACCCATTGGGTGGCTCCGATATTTTAACGACTTGATATGAAAATGCCTGTCTGTCTGTCCGTCTGTCCCTTCTGCCTGTCCCTCTCCCTCTCTCTCTCTCTCTCTCTCTCTCTCTCTCTCTCTCTCTCTCTCTCTCATCCTTTCTTTTCTTTTCTTTTTTTTTGCTGAGAAAAAAAAAATCAGTTTAAAGGCTGGCGAACAGAGAATTTTAATTGTCTGAGACCTGATGGAATAGTAATTAGGAAAATTCTTTCTCTGCCATTCTACCGCCCCGCCCCCCCCCCCCCCCCCCCCCCGCCTTCTTCCCCCCCCCCCCACCTCTCCCAAGCTACATGATATGACCCCCTCCTCTCCCTCGCCGCCACTACAAGCCACGGATGCATAAGTCCACTGGTGTACATATTCCATTTTCCGGTTAACAAATACACACGCACCTTACTTCCTCAAGTGATCACACACACACACACACACACACACACACACACACACAAGCTCGCGCGCGCTTTCAAATTCGCCTGTGCATTAAACAGACATTATATGTAAATTGTAACCAAATCTATTCCGAACCCCACCCCCACACCTCCTCCACAATCCATTCTCCTTTCCGTTCTTCCCGGTTCCTATGACTGTGACTGTGGTTGAACATGCTCACGCTGTCGTGAATGCGTGCTATTGTGTATTGTGTGTACGTTCGTGCATGCGTATGAATATATGTCCATTCATCACACATGAATATGTCCATTCA
>JADBJO010003645.1:157500-170000 GCA_016801955.1 Conus betulinus | reverse complement strand
TACCATCACTATCACCACCATCAACAGCATCACTATCACCACCATCAACAGCATCACTGTCACCACCATCACAAGCATCACTACCCACCATCAGTAGCATCACTATCACCACCATCAGTAGCATCACTACCACCACCATCAACAGCATCACTATCACCACCATCAACAGCATCACTATCACCACCATCAACAGCATACTATACCCACCATCAATAGCATCCTATCACCACCATCAGCAGCATCACTATCACCACCATCAACAGCATCACTATCACCATCATCACAAGCATCACTATCACCACCATCAACAGCATCACTACCACCACCATCAACAGCATCACTACCACCACCATCACAAGCATCACTATCACCACCATCAACAGCATCACTATCACCACCATCAACAGCATCACTACCACCCACCATCAACAGCATCACTATCACCACCATCACAAGCATCACTATCACCACCATCAACAGCATCACTATCACCACCATCACAAGCATCACTACCATCGTTGAAATTAGCAGACACAAGTTAGTGTTCCTTGTATACCTACATCACGAAAGATTGACCGGTCAGACCAGACCCCGGGCAAAACAAACAACAACAACAACAACAACAAGGATTGACACGCAGCGACAATTTGTTCCACAGTGGGCACCACCAGTAAGAGACTTACAGGTACGAAGTATCTCCCTTGTACCGGGGGTGACATTTCGGACTGGGGGTGAGATTTTGTATCGGGTGACATTTCGTACAGCAACAGACCCGTCCTACTCTTAGAACACACACACACACACACACACACACACACACACACACACACACACACACATATGCGCGCGCACGCGCGCGCGCGCACACTCGCACACACACACACACACACACACACACACACACACACACACACACACACACACACACAAACACACAGAGTCCCTCTCTGCTAACAACAGCTGTTTCGGCATGAGCTCTTACTTTGCTTAAACAAGAATGATCTGTTCTCTCTCCCCTTCAGCATGTTAGTAACAATAGAACTCTTAAAAACGAAATTGTACTCCATCCTTGGCGAAACCACTCAAGTGCTCGGCCCCAGATATAAGGAAGTGAAAAAAGGGGTGGGCAGGAATGGAGATGGGGAAGGGGGTGGGGGGTGGGGGAGGGGGCAACTTATCAGGCGTCACTAGTTTGCTGATATAGTTTTCTTGGCATGTTAAGGCTAAAATATCTTCCCGAGTTGGTGCACAATTTTTGCCAGCTGAGCCAGGCTTCCAGAGTTTTGTCAGCAGGTCATCTCTCTATCTGTCTGTCTGTCTCTCGCACGCACACACACACACACTCACATGTGCGCGCGCGCACGCACGCACACACACACGCACACAGAGGTGTATCCCCCCCTGCCTTAATGGCTTGCTAAGCTGAAAGCAATAAATCGTCAAAGCGTTTCCCTGTCACACACACACACGCACGGGCGCTAGCACACACACACATACACGCGCGCACGTGCGCAAGCACGCACACATCCACAGGGTGAGCGAGTAGCTGGTTGACGGCTCTGAAGGTGTAATGTGCTGCAGTGCGGCTGAAGTCCGTCATTAATAGGTTTCGGCCCGTTATGGCTCAGTAGTTAGGGCCTGTTGCAATAGGGCCCAGTATTAGCCATTATGACCCAAATAAGGCCCATGTCCAATGGGGTCATAGTCCAGTATGGCCCAGACCCCAAAGGGACCATACAAGGTCCAGTACCTCCATGTCCAAGATGAATCTCATCGGTAAGAAAGTGCGTTGGAAATTGAACCCTACGGGTAACAAGGCTGTTGGCAGGGCCCTAATGGGACCAGGCCCTATTGGTAATGGGCCTTATTGGAACTGGGACCTAATGAGACTGGCCCTATTGGTAATGGGGTTATTGGAACTGGAACCTAATGAGATAGGGCCCTATTGGTAATGGGCCTTATTGAAACTGGAACCTAATGAGACTGGGCCCTAGTGGTAATGGGCCTTATTGGAACTAGGAACTTATGAGACTGGGCCCTATTGGTAATGGACTTTCTTGGAACTGGGACCTAATGAGATTGAGCTCTATTGGTAATGGGCCTTATTGGAACTGGGACCTAATGAGACTGGGCCCTAGTGGTAATGAGCCTATTGGAACTGGAACCTAATGAGACAGGGCCCTATTGTAATGGGCCTTATTGGAACTGGAACCTAATGAGATTGGGTCTTATTGGTAATAGGCCTTATTGGAACTGGGACCTAATGAGGACTGGGCCCTATGGGTAATGAGCTTTCTTGGAATTGGGACCTAATGAAGATTGAGCCCTATTGGTAATGGGCCTTATTGGAACTGGGACCTAATGAGATTGAGCCCTATTGGTAATGGGCCTTATTGGAACTGGGACCTAATGAGACTGGTCCCTTTGGTAATGAGACCTGTTGGAGCTGGAACCTAATGGGACTGGACCCTTTTGGTAATGGGCCCTCTTGGAACTGGAACCTAATGAGACTGAGCCCCTATTGTAATAGATCCCATTCGACCAGGGCATAATGAGACTGGACCCTTTTGGTAATGGGTCCTGTTAGAACTGGGCTTGGTGGGACTGGGCCCTATTAGACCTAATGAAATGCAAGTGATTGGCCCCATGGAATTTAGTCCCACATTGGGCCCTATTAGGACTGGACCCTATCGGACGCGGGACTAGCGATAGACTCCTGCTATTCGCCAAATACAGCGTGTACTATTTGAAGTCAGCGCCCTGGTGCGCGCGCGCGTGTGTCGTGTGTCTGTGAGCCAGTGTGTCGTCTGCGCGTGTGCGTATGTGACAGTCTGCTTCCGCGGTCAGTTGCACAGCGGTGTAAAACAAGCCCGCGCCACGTGACCCAGTCCAATATTCAACTACCCACGATGTGCAATCACTCTGGGCAGTGACCATGGCGGCATTGTAGCCACTGGCTGAAAGCTCGAGTCTGAATGAGTAGTATAAAGGCTCCCGCACTACTGACTGAAGGTCTGTAATAATGGAGGACGTGTACCCGCAGTCCTGACACTCATCCATCAAGCCGCCGGCACGTCGTCCCGAGTTCCTAGTGTAAACACTCTCCCTCCTTTCTCTGCCCTCCACACACCCGGTTGTGACGGCACAAAGCCTACCCGACAGATCAAAAGACACTCTCGCACCGCGCCACGAAACTCAACTCCCATTTTTTCCCCCCCTTCTTTTTGACGTCTATAAGCTTCCACGATGAAGCCCCAACGAACGAGTTATCATATGGATATGACGAACTTTGCTGCTCAGCGGAATGAGCGCTCAATAACAGCCTGCTGAGCATCAGAGCGGCAGGAGCGGAGACCCGCCATGTTCCCGCCACTTCGCTCTTGACCTTTCCACCACGCCACTGTGGGCCAGATAGTGAGCGTGGATCGGCGGCGACATCAAAGGGAGCGGGCTGAAAACATCTAATTCAGACGCATAGCACAGCAGGAGCGTGGCCACAGCCACAGCACGGCCGGTCACTTTGGACTCCGCCTTTCCCACTGCATGCATCGCCGCTGTGTGGTTGTCATCCTTTACTGTACTTTACTTCACTGACGATCTGTTTTCTCTGCTGCTTACGATCAACGTTATTTGATAGTGTCAGGAGTGCGGAAGTCGCCATGTGCTGAGAGAAAAAGTGAAGTGTACACGGCTTGTACTGGGCTCTGCCAGCGACAGTGTGTGATAGGCCGACTGATAGGCCCAGCATTGGCCAGCAGACAGTACGCCTACAGTGTGTTACAGAACTCGAGCCGAGTGCCGCGGTGGAAATATTTCCAGCAGTTTCAGAACGCTGCTGACGCTTTGTTAAATCATCGCGCTGTAATTCCACGACATGTTTTGTTGGATTTATTGACAGAGACTGGCATAAAAACCCAAGAGATAACACAACAAACTTGATCACGCGAAGAGAACACAGCAATGGGTGTTTCTAAATTGAGCACGAGCGCATGACTAAGTAGACTTGCAACGAGTAATTTCATTGGTCGCCTGCCCAGAGCCAGCAAGTTCGAGATTGCCTCTGCGTGATGCATTCATGGCGGATTCAAAACGTGTGTCGAGGGTTGTTAGTCCTGTGTGAGAATTAGATCATCACAGTGGAGAACTTTGACCATGCCGCACATGAGTTCGGGCGGCTCAGAGGATTTTTTTATTCTACAGATGAAGTTAAAGTGTACAAAGATGAAGGGAACAAAGACGAGGAGAAACGATCATCGGAAAACCTTTCGGAGGATAAGTTGGGTTTAGTCACAGAAACGGAGGAGGTGAGTGCACGGATCTTCAAACGACTAGCGAGCCTTTGATCTTTTTCGAGGTCATGCGGGTCTGATTTATGTCGCTCGGAAGATCGTGTTTGGTTTCTGGCGTGGATGCAGCGATAAACAATGCATATTTCTGTTGTTTCAGTGTAAAAATTCGTCTATACGAGGGAGCTACACGGGGTCGGAGAAGGGGAGCGCCAGTGGCGTGGACGATGGTAAGGTTTGAAGCAGTCGAGCGTGTTGCGTGTGGCCTTCTCTGTTTACGACTGAGCTGACCAGCTGAAGTTAATGCATGCTCGCTACAGCTGGCCTTTTTTTCTGTACGCTTTGTCTTTTATTTCGTGCTTATTTAACGCTAAATCTGGTCATACGGTCACTTTTTCCATTGACCAGAGGAGCGTGTTGTTGGGCAGCGCAGTGCCATGGTATGTCGGCGGGGACTTTGATGTGTGGAAGTATGCAGGGGCAAGCGAACGAGCTGTGTGTGCGCGCCCTTTGTTTAGGACAATGGGCCAGCCACTCCGCGCCCCCCGAGGCTTGCTTGTGCGGCTCTCCGCTCCCTCCTTTCTGCTGTACACACTCCCCCGCTTGTGCTCTCTTCTTCTGCTGTTCTTGCCTGCGACCGTTACCCCCCCCCCCCCCCCCCACCCACACTTCAAAGGCCCGCGCGGTCGGGAAGGGGGGAGGGGGGGGGGGATAGGTGGGGGCCGTTTTATGTGTTTACGTTTAAGAAAAATTGTGTGTGTGTGTGTTTTGTTGTTATTATTAACTTATATCTCTCACCCCTCACTCTCCCCCATATTTTTATTCTTTTATATTCTTTCAGATGTTGAAAGTAAAATTTTTAGAAAGTTCTCATCAGAACAAACTGTACATTTCCATACATTTATCCAGGAAGGAAGTAGATCAGCTGCAGGGGATTTTTCAGGGGTAAGCTAGCACTGGTAATGGGAATGGAAGTCAGAAGAGAAGCCTTTTCCGATGTATCATTTCTTTGGATCAATGTATTTGCCAGCATCCTTCATTGATAACGGATGAGTGCTTGGCATGTTTCTTGTCCACGTTAGTGGTGTCTGCTCTCATACACACTTACAGTTCAACACACACACACACACACACACACACACACACACACACACACACACTCACACACATACTTTACCCTCCTCCCCACCCCTCCTACCGCTTACCCCCTTCTCACACATGCAAATTTTCACACAGATGTACACTATGACACAGATTGCATACACATGTTCCCTCATACACGCAGACACAATTAGACACAATCACTCACACCAGGATGCTGTACGCTAATGCAGGTTTTACTCAGAGGATGTGTCTAATACCTGTGACAATTTTATTTGAGGATAGAGTGGAGTGGAAGGAGGGGGGGGGGGGGGGGGTGTTAGCTTTATCTGTTCTGGCTTATATGTTCAGCAGGAACATGAACACACACTTGGACATGCTGTCTCTCTCTCACTCTCACACACAGAAATACAACACGCACACACACACACACACACACACACACACACACACACACACACACACACTGACTGACTGAAACCCAATTTATTGTCAGATTAACACACACACACACACACACATTTGTGTTCACATGTCTGTGCACACACACACATACTGAAAACATATTTGATGATCAAGCAGTTAAATATTTCTCATGTATACTTACACACAGAATGTCTTGAATCATCTATCTATAGGGTTATATGCTGCAAGTTCTGTGAATTTTCTGAAAAATCAGCAGAATCATTTGATATTTTGACTACATTTGATGCAAATTTTAAGTGCATTGAAGTGAGGGATAGACAGTGGATAAAAGGATTTCTGGAGGAGCCATGCAGTGATAAGATGTGTGTGTGAAAGACAGTAAAGACCAATACTTTACACAGTTATGAAAGTGCCACCGTTCCTCAATGGATCAACAGTGTGCATGTAACTGGAGAGGAGCCTCAGCTGAAAAATGTTGAAGTTTTTGTTGTTTCTGAATACTTGTGGCTGTGCTGTGTGCGCGGATGTAGCTGTATGTTCATGTGTTGTGTGTGAATCAGTGTGTGGTTCTGTTTGTTCATGCTTGTGTGTGTGTGTGTGTGTGTGTGTGTGTGTGTGTGTGTGTGAGAGAGAGAGAGAGAGAGAGAGAAACTAAAAAAGCCAAAATCTGTAACACATTTCGCTGTTTTCCATGTTTGATTGAGTTCATTACATCTGATGAATTAGGAGTTATTTCAGTTTCAGGTCTAAGTTTGAACAAGGTTACTAAGATTTAAGAAAACAAAGCAAATGGTTGGTTTTTGACCGTCATGACATGCTGTTGAAACCAGACCCTAACCAATTAGCGTTTAAAATAAAGACCACAATTAATGAAATACAAAATTGTTGGAAACAAAAAAGAAGAGACACCTGAGCCAGAGTCATTAATGAGCACAGTAGGAATAGGGCAGTATGATGAATGGGAGTAAAAACAAAAACAAAAGCAAAAAAAAAAAGCCCTGGCTATTGCTATCCTGTTTGATGATTTTGGAAGAAACTTCTAACCTTGAACCTCATCATCCTTCCCACCCCCTCCCCCCCTCGTCATTGTCCCTAAAAATGGTCATGTATGTATACTGCTTCTTGGGGTAGATTTTGTAAAGCCAAAGCAAGCTTGAATTGCTCCAATACTGCTGAATACTTTGTTTTTCATTCGAGTCATTATATTGATCTTGGATGAATGGGGAGATTAGTACATTAATGATGCAGCAAAAAATATATTTGTTGTTTTTTATATCATGGTGCTCTGATTAATGATATTCCCATTCCTAAATTGTTAGAACTGACAGAGGATCAGATGGTCATTTATATATTATGCATTTTTTTCTTTTATTCTTTTCTTTTCTTTTTGTACTCCCAGTTCTTATAAAACAGAGAGTACTTTGCAATGGGAACAAAAAAAAAAATGCTGTCTGTGTATCTATATCTGTGTGTCTCTGTGTGTGTGTGTGTGTGTGGTCAAAATGTGTTCCACTCGCTCCAGACAAAACTTCTGTGCTGATTTTTCTTAAAATCTGTACGTATGTTCATTATGGGTCATGGATGATGCCCGATGTTTTATTTTACCAGAATAGCCATTACTAACGGCCCAGAACAGTTTTTCTTCTTTATGGAATATATCTCAGAAAGTGCTTGTATTCAAGATAAACTGGGAGTAGGTTTATATGCTTCACATTTTTTTTTTTTTTTTTGTAAGTATTTAGTCTAGTCTTTGATATTGTTAGCTTTCTTTATCAAATAAACACAGTTGTGAAGGCCCATTCAGGTTTCTTCAATGTTAGATGATTTTGCTAAGCTTTTTCAAGGAAAGTACTGTGGAATAGGGAAGATGGGTGCATGTAAACAACATGCATGCTGTATATATATATATATATATATATATATATACACACACATACATACACACACACACACACAACAACGTGGGAAGTGCTTTCATATGGTTATGATTTTTGTTATTTATTTATTTTTTTGTGCATAGTCGGCAAAGGCAAAGAGAAGTGATATTGGGACGGACGATTTGCGAAAGAGTTTTGCCCCGCCTTGCATCTTGGCATTAACCTCTTCTTTGATTCTCCTTCAGGCACCTCGCTTTGTGCTGTGCCGTTCTTTGAAGTGGTTCGTTTGAAGTTCTTAGTGTGGGAGGTGAAGAAACGCTTCTGGTTGATGTCTAGCTTGGATGGCCCCCCCCACTCCCTACCCCTCACACCCCCCCCCCCCCCCTTTTTTTTTTTTTTTTTTTTTTAAAGAACTTTCTTGGGAAGAACTCGTAGAGAAGATGAAGTATGGAAAATGAAATTAGGATGTAAATGGAGCAATGACTGTAAAGGATCTCGTTGATGAGTTTGATAAAGGTAATGAAATGCTTGGGTAGACTAGCAAATTTCATTTTGTTTTGTTTCATTGAGTTTAAAAAAAAAAAATTAAAAAGAATTTTTTTTTTCCAGGGTTTCTCAAGTACTCTAAGAAAAAGAACTGCCTAAGTTTTCTTTGATTTCACGCAGTAACACATGCACACACAGAGACACAGACTGACTCAGACAGACTCGTACACATTCCCAAATGCGTGTGCGTATGCACACACAAGCACAACACACTTCTCTCTCTGCTTTCTCTCTCTCTTGCGCTTTTCTCTCTCTCTCTCTCTTGTTCTTGATCTCGGAGTATACATTCGTATGATGATCCTACATGCCCAGTGGAATGACTGTTGCTTCAGAAAATCATGTTTGATTGCGCAGCAGCTATCTTTTGAGCACTTAATTTCTAGCATTTGTTATGTGAGTTATTTGAAAGAGAAGAGGAAGATGTATTTGTCAAAATTCTCTTGTGTGTGTGTGTTGTGTAGATAAGCTTTACTTTGTTTATGCTGTGGGCTGTGTGTGTGTGTGTGTGTGTGTGTGTGTGTGTGTGTGTGTGTATGTTGATTTTTTTATTTTGGCATGTTTCGTAGCAGTGTTGCAGTCTGTTTCCATCTCAATTACAGCTGCTGTAATTTCTTGTACTGTGTTTATTTGTTCAGACAGTTTGCAATTAATGTTTTAAAAATGAAATGAATAGAATTGAAAGTAACTGAATGATCATAGTAGGAGTTAGACTGGTTCCTTAGGACCTAATTCGTATGCTGTTCAAATGACTGATCGAAAGATGTTTTAAAGCAAGTTGTCAAAAACTTTGTTGATATTCTTTGTCTGAACTCTTTAACATGCATTGAGATGTCAGCCTCTGTGAGAATCAGTTCCAAGGATTAAGTGACTGTAGACAGAATGCTGTGCACCTGCTGGGATGACAGCAGTTCTCCAGAGGGAAGCCTGCACTTGGCTCATGTCAAGTAGTGGGGGGGGGGGGGGGGGGGGGGATCTGGGGCCATGCCATGCTGCTATATCAGTTGCTTACTCAGTACTGATTTTCAATTTCACCCAGTAAAGTGGATTACTTTTCACTTTGAATCCAGGTATCTCTGTCTCGGACAAGGAGGTCAAACTGAAAGGATCTAGACTTTGCTCTAATAATCCAGAAGTTAAACTTGGTTAATTGACAAAGAAATTTTTAGAGGAAGAGAAGCATGAAGTCTAAGAAAAAAGAGTTATGAGCAGTCTTATTGGCTCGACAATCAAACTAAATGTTAACCTATTGCGGGGCATAATGCTGATTGTGGTAGTATGGTTATCCTGGTACCACATGGATGTTGAGGGCAGTGCCTAACGCCCACATGGCTTGGGGCTAGTTTGAATGCCTGAATGACTTCATCAAGTACTAGTAGTACTAGTGGCCATAAACAAAGGGACTGGCTGAAACCTAAGCCTGATGAACCCATCCCATCCGTCAGACCTCTGTGATAAGGTTTTCAGTTTGCATGTGAGCAGTGTGATGTGAATGCAAATCGGTTTTTAAAGATAATTATTTGATTTAAATAAAACTTGTGTTACCAAAGATTTTGTGGACATCATTGCTGTGTCATAATGGAAATGGGTACATTTGAAAACATTCTTATAAAGATCTGTTACTTTTTTGAGTTTGGTATATCCATATACCATGTATTTCTAAAGAAAGGACAGTGAGATAACACAAGAGACACACAAGCACATGTACACACGCACACACACACACACACACACACACACACACACACACACACACACACACACACACACACACACACACACACACACACACACACACTAAACACACACCACTAAAGACAGCAGAAAGAAACAAAGATGATATAACATAGACTCACTGTGTGTGTGGAAAGTGATGGTGTGTTTGCTGTAACCTTTAGAGGGAAAAAAAAATGTTAGTGAGAAGGGTTTTTTTTTTTTTTTTTTTTTGGGGGGGGGGGGGGGGGGGGGGGGGGGGGGATCTTAGTACATACTGAAATAGTTACTTCCCTCGCACTGTTGAATATTCTGTGTATTTTTGAAAAGAAGATGCAAATTGTCAGTATTAAGGTATCATTAAAAAGGTTTAATATATCTTAATCTATAAAGATATATTGCATCATATTTCATTTTTGTAACCCATGTCTTGCTCAGGTATCAAAATGAATTCAACCGTGTGGCCAAGGTTGTTAGAAGAAAACACGGAAAACATAGTAAAATTAGTAAAACTAACAAATCTAAAGATAAGAAAAGAAAAAAAAAAAAAAAAAAGTCAAGAAAACACATGATTTTCTTTTGTTGCTCTTGGCCATGTTGCATGTAGGTGACAGTAAGGCTTTTGTTGCTCTTGGCCATGTTGCTTGTAGGTGACAGTAAGGCTTTTGTTTTGCTCTTGGTCATGTTGCTTGTAGGTGACAGGGAGGCTTTTGTTGCTCTTGGCCATGCTATGTGTAGGTGACAGTAAGGCTTTTGTTGCTCTTGGCAATGCTGTGTGTAGGTGACAGTAAGGTTTTTGTTGCTCTTGGCCATGTTGCTTGTAGGTGGCAGTAAGGCTTTTGTGCTCTTGGCCGTGTTGCATGTAGGTGAAAGTAAGGCTTGTGTTGCTCTTGGCCATGTTGCATGTAGGTGACAGTAAGGCTTGTGTTGCTTTTGGCCATGTTGCATGTAGGTGACAGTAAGGCTTGTGTTGCTCTTGGCCATGTTGCATGTAGGTGACAGTAAGGCTTGTGTTGCTTTTGGCCATGTTGCATGTAGGTGACAGTAAGGCTTTTGTTGCTCTTGGCCATGCTGTGTGTAGGTGAGGGCAGTCTGAAATTGAATTCTCTCGTTTTTCTTTTTACCAATTAATGGATGCAGCTATATTTAATTTTTGGTGTCAGCAAATTATGGAAAGTGTTCATTTTTGTTTGTTTGGAATTCTAGAAGTGTTTTTCAAGCAGCAAAGCTAAAGAACAAGGAATGTTGCACATTTTGTGTCAGGCAGTTGAAATTTCTTTAAAAAAAAATTTTTTTGTTTTGAAGTGTTCATTATTTACCCGTTTTGTTGAGGTATCAATAAGCTTTTAATGTTTTATGTTTGTATTTTAGACAGTGTAATGAGGTGTAAAATTAGCAATTATCAATCGTCAAGGGAAAAAGAATTCATTACATGGCATCTGTCACGAAAGTATGCAGCATGTATGATGCAGTAGTCAACAAGTTTGTGGTCCTTAGGATGTTCAGAGGACATAAAAGAAGTTGCATTAAAATTTTGTTGAACCTGTTCAACGAAAATGATGACAGAAAGGTGGAGGATGAACAGTTAAAAACAGATTTGCCTAGATATGCACAGCAAAAGCATTCTGTAAGATATTCACATGCAGGTTTTTAACATCTGCAATGTTTCGTATGGATTCTGTGTGAACCAGATGTTATTTCCTGTAATGATCCTAATAAATCATAGTTGTTTTTATTCAGTGTTTGTGTTTAATAAAGCAGCTTGTGCGGTGCAGATTATAAATTGAATGTTACGTTTTATCCCAAACAGTTTGTCAAGACTCCTCAGAAATGATAGCCGCTGTAAAACGCCCTGCCCCACCCCCTTCTCCCACCTCCTTGCTCTGTGTCAACCTCCTCCACATTCTGATCAATAACATCTGTTTGTGAAAGAAATGATCACAGCCCACCAAGTAGTGCCAACAAAACGGGCAGTTACCTCCAGACTAGTTGAAGCAGGGGCAGAGCAGGGGAGGAGGAGGTGATGGTGGTGATGGGGAGGGTGGAGCATGAGCACTGTCTGGAGTGGTGTGGGTGGCAGTTCCCAGCGGAGGAGAGGACTGTATTTCACCCTGGCTTGTCAGGGCAGGTGGCTGGAGTGTCCCACCCCACCTGTCACTGTCTCACCGTGGCTTCCCCAGCTTCCCTCACTGCACTGGCTTCTGAAGAGTTGAGCTCCCCACGCAGTGAAAGGCAGGCAGAGGGGGAGATCTGTTCCAAGCTGAGAAATCTGTCTCTTCGTCTGCGAAGAAATCTTCGTTAGAGACAACATTTCTGGAGAAAAATTTCTTTCAGAACATGTACAAAATTTATGCCTACCACTTGACGAGATAGTGTGACATTGTCAGGTCACTCTTTAGAGTCTGTGTCAAACTATTTGGGAGTTCAGGCCTGCTGACTGTCCAGAAACAGAAATTGTCATTATGTCATTCACCTCTTAACACCAAAGTATTCTTGCACCAATTCAGGCTGCCAGTTGCCCAGACTGAAATTATGGGTGAGCTGTGGAATTGCT
>JADBJO010003645.1:115000-152500 GCA_016801955.1 Conus betulinus | reverse complement strand
CTCAGTGTCTCTTTTTCTGTGTGCTTGTCTGTTTGTCTGTCTGTTTCTCTCTCTCTCTCTCTGTTTCTCTGTCTGTCTGTCTGTCTCTCTCTTACTGCATGCAGGTGTCTCTTCACTCTCAGTGCTTTACGTAATTGTTATGATCGTTAATGGGACAAGAACAATGTTATAAATAAGGAAATTATTGGATTATATTTGTCAGAGATCACACTAAAAAGGAAAAAAAAAAAAAAAAAAAAAAAAAAAAAAAAAAAGCTCTTGCATTTATGAGTTGGAGAGTAGTGTGTGTACGTGTGTGTGTGTGTGCTTGTGTGTGTGCAGTTTTTGTTATAAAATGTTAAATTTAGAAAACAACCACACACACAAGAAAGTAGATACATGATTTCAACTCAATGTCAGTAACACGTCAGCAGTAAAGAAGATGAAAATGTCATTTTCCAGATTGATGTTAAATGTTGAGAGATCTTAATAAGAGATATTTATAAGATGGAAAAAAATAAGCATTGTTTAGAAATGAAGCACATGGAATTTACCAGAAAGTGGTGTCTGTAGGTGAAAAACTTGTTGATGTTTCTAATGTAATGACATGAAGGAGGGGAAAGCAAAGCGAGCAGTAATTGGTCAACAGCAAACGCTGCATTTAAGAAATTTTAGAAAATCTTTTCATGAATGTGTAAAATTTTATCTAATGACTGTAACCTGCATGGTCAGGCATAGCAGATGTACATGCTCCCTCCATTGCCTGGTAGACGAAAAAAAAAAAAAATAGTAGTGTATTTGTGACTCGTTCCTTTTTTCTTTCTTTCTTTTTTTTTTTAATTAATTTTTTTTATTTTTTTAAAATAAAATTGAATTGAACTGGTAGAATGCTTTTTGCCTATCATGTCTTTATGTGTGTATGTCATTGTTTCTCTACCCCCTCCCTTCCCCCCTTCTTGATCTTGCATATATTCATTCATATGCATTTTGTTGATATTTGTTTGTTGTTACAATTGGAAAAACAATTTTAAGGACAAAAAATTTTAAACAACAGCACCCCAGGACAGATAATATTGCGATAAAAGTAACCACTGGGTTTGAAAAGACAAATGTAAACGGGGTCACTGATGATAATACGACGGAATTTTTTTAGGGAAAGTCCAGTTTTCCAAAACTGTCAGGCCAGTGTGTGCGTACTCTGATTAGCTGACTAAATCTTGTCAGATTATGGTGTAATTTGATATTGAACATAATGATGTGAAACTAAAGTAACATTTTTTCTGTTAACGGAAACTGAATATGGATGGAAACTGAATTAATGCCAAAAGGGGATTTAAAGAAGAAGGTCGATTTGAAATCAACAGATATAATCATCTAGAAATCAGATTCTTCACACACACACACTCACCTCTTTTTCTCTTTCCATCAGTTCGTTCCTCTCGCTCTTCCCTCATGGTTCTTCTTTTTCCTCCCATTTCCCCTTCCCCTTCCCCCTTCCACACACACACACACACACACACATACTGCCCCCCCCCCCCCCCCTTCAATTTCCAGTCATGCATGCACACATTCACATGTGTGTGCAATGAATGCACACATTACACACTCTCACACACACACACACACACACACACACACACACATGTATGCATGCACACACATACACTCTTAAAGTCATATTCATACATAACATATGCACACTGAGTAATATGCACGCACGCACGCGTGTGCGCGCGCACACACACACACACACACACACACACACACAGTCACAGAGGGAGAGGAGATAGCAATCCAAGATATCTTGACCCAATCCTGTGCTGATTACTAACAGACGACACGACTGTCATGTTATTTGTGATCCCCCTTCCCCCTGCTATATCTTCATTATTCATTTTACAGTCAATCTACTTACACACACACACACACTCTCTCTCTCTCTCTACACATACACACACACACACACACACACACACACACACTTCAACATGGTGACAGCCCTAATATGTCCCTTTGCAGTTGGGTGGGCTATGAGCAACATACCTTTACACACACACACACACACACACACACACACACTTCAACATGGTGACAGCCCTAATATAGCCCTTTGCAGTTGGCTGGGCTATAAGCAACATTACCTCACACACACACACACACACACACACACTCTCACACACAAGTTGAAAACATTGACAGTCAGTTGGTTATTTGGTTCTTATTCCATTAACATTGGAAACAGACTTTTATTTTTGATCTTACACAGTATTTTTTTGTATGTGGGTTACTAGGTATATTGTTGATTTAGAATGATTCATGCGGTTTGTTAAATGAAAATAACTTCCTTCAGCTGTCCCAAAACCCTTTATTTGCGCCACATAATGACTCACAGTGCATTTAAATTCTTGTAGTTGTAGTTTTAAAAAAAAAAAAAAAATGCTGGAGAAGCATACACATGCATTTTTCATGATTTTGTTTTATTCCCACTCCACCAGTTCCCGCCTCTGAAATGTACAAAGTGTTTAGAGTGTTTGGTTTAGTGTTGGTAGGTTGGCCGAACTTCACTTTTTACGAAATTTATGTCTTGTAATATGTTTATTTTGATTATTGGTAGATTGATTTAAATGAACCTGTTGGTATCATCCTCTTGATATTGATATGGTAGCCTGTCCAGCTGATGCAAAGCTAGGACCAGTGAATCTTGGAATACTGACTGGGTATGGATGTGTCAAGACACGGACACCCAGGACTGTCTGGACAGGTTTTGCACACTGTTCAGAAAAAAGTAACCATGGGAAACTGAAAAAAAAAAAAAAAAAAAAAATTTGAAACAACTTTACATGCCATGAAATGTCTTCTTAAAAATTGCGTGCAGTGTGTGTATACCTTACGGAGAAACTGACAGCCAGATTTTGCTCTGTTTTTTGCTTAAATTATCGGTTTTTAGTCTGGGCGAGAGAGAGACTGTCCCTCTGTTGCCAGCCAGTGCAAGAGGTTAACAACAGCAGTGAAGTTAACGACTGAAATAGCATGACATTGAAAACCAGTTGTTTTCCCCCAGTTGACTGGAACCATGCAGACTAGCTAGATCTGGAGTATAAGTCAGAAGCAGCAAATTTGGCCCAAAATTATATTGACACGCATTCGATTTAAAAAAGTAGAATGTGAAATGAAATGAAGTAGAAACTTTTCTTGTTCTGTTGAGAGCTTGAAAACAATGTGTTGATATATATATTTCATATATACACACACACACACACACACATATATATATATATATGTATGGGGGGATGGGGTGGGGGGGGAGGGATGGAGTTGTTGAGGGGGACACAAGAGCAAACAGTTCCTTTGACATTTGACGGTGACTTGACAAAGATTTTAAGGGGGGGGGGGGGGGGGGGGGGGGGGAGAGACAAAGTGGAGTAGAGGGGACAAGGTGGGGGGTGAAGGCTGAAGAAGTGGAGGTCAAAGGGTAACCCTTCTTGTCTGATACCGCCTTTTGTCGAATACCGCCTTTTGCCGAATAAATTTCGTTCCACGCCCGTCTCAAGCCGACTTTCGTCGCTTAGGTGACTGGGAGGGGAGACTCCACACGTTTTAAGTTCGAACCGTGCCAGGCGCGGTTGGCCGGGCCTGTTGTTGACAAATGAATGCACAGCAGAACACGACATTCGCCTTAAAGCGCTGAACGCTGCCGATACGGATCAGGCCGCGGCGGAACACGAGCGATACATAAAACATCACGAGTATGACAGAATGGCGCTCACTCCGGGGATTAGAAATCGATGGGAAGCCGTTCGTTCACCCAACTCTCTCCCATGCTGCTGCTAGCGTAGTTTGACGCCCACCGCGCATCGCGGCCAACATCGCGCAGTCCAAGTGCAGACAAGCGAGGGGAAAATTCGCCATCTGCGTCGGAATCGTGTTAGCTCCCTTGGCATGGAGACCGCTTAGGGGCCTGTTGCTATCAGTGCGGTTGTTGTTTTCTTTGGTATGTTTTTTTTTTTTTTTCGAAGTTAAAAAAAAAAAAAAAAAAAAAAAAAAATCCATCACCCCTCCCCCAAACCATCTCTCTCTCTCTCTCTCTCTCTCTCTCTCTCTCTCTCTCTCTCTCTCTCTCTCTCTCACCCATGTACTCTTTCTCCATGTGATCTCTCTCTCTCTCTCTCTCTCTCTCTCTCTCTCTCTCTCTCTCTCTCTCTCTCTCTCTCTCTCTCTCTGTGATTATGTATGGTGTAGAGGCCAGGGAATGTACTGATTTACATCTTTGAATTACGGAGTGTTAGTGTTGGAGGGTGGGGTGGAATGTGTCAGTGTTTTGAGGGGAGATGGGGGGGGGGTGATGGGGGGGGGAGGGGGGGATTGACCGGGTGGGGGGAATGAGATTCTGGGATCCTGATATATATTCTCACCATGAATTGTTAATACTTCACATACATTTCTTTTTTTGTTTCTTTTGTTTTATTAAGGCTTGGAGCTTACCAAGGATGGATGTGATTATGCCTTATTAATGCTTATCCCACTATCCTCTTAAAATATAATTTGTTGGCAGCCCCCTCCAACCCCCCCCCCCCCCCCCCCACACACACACACACACTTTCTCTTTCCAGGATATGATGCACTTTTTTTTAACAGTCTGTTGAACTGTAGTAGAGTGACATTGGCAAGCGTTGAAAAGATATAACTGGCCAAAACTGCTAGAGAACATTTTACCGTTTTGAATAGAAAAAAATATGTTGCTTAACGTTCTCTCTCTCTCTCTCTCTCTCTCTCTCTCTCTCTCTCTCTCTCTCTCTCTCTCTGTTTTTGGTTCAAACATTTTACAATTCTGAAATGGTAAAAATGTAGCTAAATTTTTTCTGTCTCTCTCTCTCTCTCTCTCTTTGGTTGGTTCGAATATTTTACAATTCTGAGATCGAATCAGTGTTGCTAAACGTTCTGTCTGTCTTTCTGTCTGTGCACCTGTCTCTCAGTCTTCATCTCTGTCTCTCTTTCTCTCTCTCTCTCTCTCTGCCTCTCCCTGTTGTTGTGTCTGTCTGTCTTTCTCTGCATCCCACTCTCTGTCCCACCTTTTCCTTTCCTTCCCTCCCCACACCCCCCTTGCCCCTCTCTCTAAGCTTTTGCACCCACTTTATGTATTGGCCATGGCTGTGTGTGTGTGTGTGTGTGTGTGTGTGTGTGTTAACGAGTAGTGAGCTGTGAGAGAGAGACCTACTATCAGAAACACTAGTGCAGTGTGACAAGAGTAGTAGGCTGTAAGGGAGAGACATGCACACTCTGACCAAGAGACATGTGAGCTATAAGAGAGAGAAACATGCACTCACTAATAGAATTTATATATGTGTGCAATGTGACAAGAGTAGTGAACTTTGAGAAAGAGACATGCACACACTAACAGAGAAACACACGCATTGTGACAGAATAACTTGTTGTGAGAGAAAGATATATGCACACACAGAGAAAATGCGCAGTGTGACAAAGTAACAAGCTGTGAGAGAAAGACATGCACACACTGAGAGCAAAGTGTGCGCAGTGTGACAGTAACATGGTGTGAGAGAAAGACATGCACACACTAACAGGGAAATGTGCGCAGTGTGACAGAGTAACATGGTGTGAGAGAAAGACATGCACACACTGAGAGGGAAATGTGTGCAGTGTGACAGAGTAACATGGTGTGAGAGAAAGACATGCACACACTAACAGGGAAATGTGCGCAGTGTGACAGAGTAACATGGTGTGAGAGAAAGACATGCACACACTGATAGAGAAATGTGCGCAGTGTGACAGAGTAACATGGTGTGAGAGAAAGACATGCACACACTGAGAGAGAAATGTGTACAGTGTGACAGAGTAACATTGTGTGAGAGAAAGACATGCACACACTGAGAGAGAAACGTGCGCAGTGTGACAAAGTAACATGTGAGAGAAAGACATGCACACACTAACAGGGAAATGTGTGCAGTGTGACAGAGTAACATGGTGTGAGAGAGAAAGATATGCAGACACTGAGAGAGAAATGTGCGCAGTGTGACAGAGTAACATTGTGTGAGAGAAAAGACATGCACACACTGAGAGAGAAATGTGCGCAGTGTGACAGAGTAACATGGTGTGAGAGAAAGATATGCACACACTGAGAGAGAAACGTGCGCAGTGTGACAGAGTAACATGGTGTGAGAGAAAGACATGCCCACACTAACAGGGAAATGTGCACAGTGTGACAAAGTAACATGGTGTGAGAGAAAGACAGGCACACGCTAACAGAGAAACAGATGGGCAGTGTGACAGTGTGAGAGAAAGACACACACACACTAACAGAGAAACAGGTGGGCAGTGTGACAGTGTGAGAGAAAGACACACACACACACACACTAACACTGAGAAAGGGATGGGCAGTGTGACAGTAAGAAGCTGCGAGAGACACCGATGCACACTCTAACGGAGAAACACATGCACAGAATGACAGTGACAGAGAAGTGAGCTGTGAGAGAGAGACATGAACACACGTCGCACTGTGACAGAGAGAAATCAGCTTTAAGAGTACGAGTGACACGTACACATTTGGTAGGGGTCTTTCCTGCGTTGATGAGAGAGTCAAATGTTGACACGGCCTTTGGATTGGAAGCCAGGGAATACTAGACCTGGAGTGATAACATTAACAGGGTCCCTTGGCCGGAGGCTGTGTCCATGATCATGCCCGACATAGGCGGACATCCCAGACAGTAGATGTCATGATAACAGGGGTAATGGCCCTGTCCACATTAGGTCAGAGGACATCTGCATACATGTGATCTCTTGGGTTGTCTGCTGGATTCACCTCACCTGAGCGCCCCATCGATCAGAATCATCATCAATACAGTAAAGGAGAGAGAATACAGTGTGAAGACGCACTCATGCCCAGAGGTGGTCATCCCCACTTGGCATGTAGGAATCCTCTCTAAGTATAATTAAACCATGTGGAGATGGTCATCAGCATGGTGAAATTAATGAGTAGAGCTCTGTTTGAGACATTGTGATTTGGGTGGAAGGTGGAAGTCAGTGTGTTTGCAGATTCAAGGACTTGTAATCAAGAGGGGAGGGAAACTGGGGAAAGAGGGAGTGATAGGGAGAAGTGGAGGGGGGGGGATGCGTGCGTGCATGCATGTGTGCGTGCATGCGCGCACACATGTGTTGTGTGTGTGTGTGTGTGTGTGTGTGTGTGTGTGTGTGTGTGTGTACCCATGCTTTCTGTGCTTTGAAAACAACAGGGCTGAACTCCATGATCTTTTAATGTCCTGGAAGGAAGGATTTCTCTGTTCAGTATGTCTGCTTGCACACGAGTGTATGCATGCATGTATGTAAGTTAAATACACATATGCAAGCACATGCCATACACACTTAAATATAATACTCATGCAGACTTTATGAAACGTTAAGGTTCATACCTTCCAATGTCGCTTATTCATGTTGTAAATTGAGGTCACCTCCCCTGACAGACCAATTATGATAAAATTTCCCAGTCACTTTCAGCCAGAGATTTAGCAAAAAAAGAAAAAGAAACATAGTGCCATTCATTCATTCATTCATTGAAGATGTAATGTGGCTTCCTTAACAGTTGGTGTATGGACAGGTGTATACTGAAGGCAGTTGATGGTTAACTCTGAAATTTTGGCGTAGGATAAGGCACAGAGAGAAAAAAAAAAAAAGAAAGTAGTCTTACATATATATGTATACTGCACACTTCTCCCCAGACAGCATTCCATCTGAAATAAGTAGATCAGCAAGCTAGACCTGTGGGGGGAGAGGACATGGCTAGGTCTCTGACAGGACTGGTTGTGTGTCACTATCACGCAGTGAAGTCTGAAACACAAGTGAGAATCATTTTGACAATGAATATTCTGACGGAACTTTTTTCTTTTGACTGGATCGGCATAGTTCTGCAGTACGCAGACTTTGTGCGCCCAGAGGTGTCACGATTCTCCTTCCCTCCCCACGCACCTTCCTCACCGCTCCCCTCCCCACACTTAGGTGTGGGTCATGGGGACGCTGGCAGTTTGATGGGCAGTTTGATGGGCTGGTGGGTTTTTTTGTGGTGGTGTTTTAGGGCCTCTTGTGTGGTCTGCAGGACGGAGCAAGACGACAGATCATCAGGGGCAGGGATGGCCTTGCTGTGAGGGCAGACAGGGGGACCAGTCAGGGGTTGGATTTGGTCATTAGTGTGTCTGTATGTGTGTGTTGTTTTCGCCTTTTCTTTAAGAAAAGAGACTTATGGCTGGTTTGGAAATGGCAGCTTGGCTGCATTTTGTCTGGGTGGATAGTATTGTGGGTGTAGTACTGATGGAGTTCAAGTATGTGTGCATGTGTTTTGTTCACTGTTGATAGCAGTTTGAACTGAGTGTGTATGTGCGAGTGTGAGGGTAATATAATTACTGTAGCAGTATAATTCTAAACTCCCTCCCTCTCTCTGTCTCTGTCTCTGTGTGTGTCTAAATCTCTGTCTTTCTCTGCTACACTGTATAGCAGTTGAACACGTGTGTGTGTGTGTGTGTGTGTGTGTGTGTGTGTGTGTGTGTGTGTGTGTGAGAGAGAGAGAGTGTTGCTGACAGTTGGAACACTGCTCTTGTGTGTGTGTGTGTGTGTGTGTGTGTGTGTGTGTGTGTGTGTGTGAGATAGCATTTGAACTCACTGTTACACAGTGTGTTCGTGTGGGTGTCTCTGTGTATGTGCACCAGGCTGACAAAAAAGTGCTGTGGGTATTTATTGTGGTAGGTAGATGAGGGCAGAGGAAACAGGGACAAAGCAGGGAATGAATATGCATGAAGGGACTGTAGGGGAATGGATGAGGAGACCCTTCAGACTCCAGGAAACAAGCACCTACTGCCTGTCTACACCCTGTATGACTTTACATGCAAAAGAAACAATAGTCATGCTTTCTTCATCATTGGCAATGTCTTAACAGAATGACGTTGAAACACACACCTCATTCATAATGCAGCAGTCAATCCCAGTGTGAGATTATGAGCAAAAGTTTACCTCTCTTGAAACACAATTTCCATTATGCGAGTAGTACCACTACCAGAGAATTCAAAAGGTAATGATGAAATCATTCCCTGTTTGTATAATTTCAATTTCTGAATCATGTGGAAAATACCTAATCAGGATATACACAAATTTATGTCATTCTGTGGTATATTTGCGAGGTGCTTCTTCAATAAAGATAGTAAAGAAATAAAGTTGCTAAAGTTACAAATGAGTTGATCCATGTTCCACACAAAAGAATCAACTCACCAAAACAGTAGGAAAAGTGAAGCACAAGAGGCCAGTAAACTGTCCAGTCTCTGAGTGGAGTGACCAGGTCCAGTTAGTTCCTTGACCTGAGAACAGCTCAGACTCAGAGTGATATTCTTAATTGACAGGCCAGTAAAAGTATCGTCTTTTCACTCAGAATTGTGAAATAACTTGCAGGCTCTCTCCCTGTTTCTCACTCTGTCTGTCTGACTGTGTCTTTCTCTTTCTCTGACAATGGATAGCACTTGAAAGCATGCACGTGTGTGTGTGTGTGTGTGTGTGTGTGTGTGTATTTTGAATCAGTTACCAGTTATTCTTCCTTTTGGTGATGAGTTTATATTAATGTACTATATTATCAGAATTCCTCCAAAAAAGAAACCAGATTGTCCCTTATGTCTATGTCACACATATGCATGCACGCATATTTGTGCATGTGTGCACGAATATGCACATGTGTGTGTGCGTGTGTGTGTATTTGTGGATAGCTGCTAGCAGTTGAATTCTGTGTGTGTGTATGTGTGTGTGTGTGTGTGTGTGTGTGTGTGTGTGTGTGTGTGAGATGTGTGTGAGAGAGAGAGAGAGAGAGAGTGTATAACATGGCTGGATGTGATGGAATTTTTTTGGCGTGACATGCTTTGCTCTGAGAGTCAAATAAAAAGGAGTGTCTCATCATCAAATACGTTTACTGCTCAGGAAAAACACTACATAATGTATCAGGACATTCATTTTTCAATTTTACGCGAAGTTTTGTATGCAGTCCAGTACACTGAAAGGCTGGGTTGATGAATGCAAATTGCGGCATATAGCCCACCTGGGGGGTTGAATCATTATTGTGAGGCACCTGCATTCACAGGTATCAACTTTGAACATAGAATATGAAGATAGATAGATATGATTCATTACAGCTGTGTGCAACATCATGCTTGAACAAATGATGAACGTGTGTGTGTGTGTGTGTGTGTGTGTGTGTGTGTCAAAGAGAATAGTATTAAATTTAAAGGGATAATACTAAGAAAGTAACAACAGTGATAACAGTTATGAAATGGGACAAGGACTGCAAATTACAGAGAGAAAAAGAAAAGCACAGAGAGAGAGAGAGAGAGAGAGAGAGAGAGAGAGAGAGAGAGAGAGAATATTGTATTACAAACCGAAGATATCCCTTCCCAAGTGCTGTTGTTATTCCTTTTTGATGATGCCGGGCAAGTATTTTGCATGCAGTAGTATTATTGTTTGCAGCATTGTTGAGGGCTGGTGCCATGTGCTGTTTTTGTTGCAGACAAGGTGTCAGGTGGCGCCCCCGGGCCAGGGCAGCCCCCAGGGTCCATGGGGTTCTTTCTACCTCCCTACGCCCCCTACGCTAACGGGGTGAGTGTGCTAGACTGGCGTCTGTGGAGGCTTTTGGTGGATTGGCTTTTGACCCTTTTTGTCTTGAATTTCTCTCCAGTTGTCACCAGAGTGTCTTCTTTGTCTAGTTTTGTTTACTGTGTGTTTTTTTTTTCTGTTTTGGCGATTGTTTGTGTCCTGATTAGCCATATATATATATATATATATATATATATATATATCAGTTTGTGTCTTTTTTTTTTTTTTTTTGCTTTTGTTTGTTGCCCTGTTGTGGCTTTTTTTTTGTTTGTTTTTTTTTTCTCTTGGTGCTTGTTTATTTAACGTCGGATTTTAGGCCAGTGTCACTTTGTGCCCTGTTTTGGCATATATCTCTTGGTGTCCTGTTCTGATTTTTGTTTGCGACTTGTTTGAGTGCTTGTTTGTAAATGACCCAATTTGGGTCTGTCTTTGTTCGTGTCCGGATTGGCATTGTTTGTGTCATGTTTTCACACCAGTTCACTTCTTCTCTTCTGGTTTTTTTTTTTTTTTTTTTTTCAAATTTGGCATTTGCATGCTTCCTGTTTTGGCTTTTGGCATGAGTGTGTCACTATATCAGTATATGTGTGTGTCACTGTATGTGCATGTGCTCCTCAGATGCTGCTTGTGTTTTGGCTTTTGTGTGTGTCCTGTTCAGATTTTAGTTTTGCTTTTATGAGCGTGTCCTGTTTGGGCTTTAGTTTGTTTGTGTTGTTTGTGTCCAGTTTTTAGCCTCGTTTGTTTCTGTTCAGATCTTGCCTTTGTATGTATTGAGATTCTGCCATTAATTCTGTCCTAAGATTGTTTTGTTTTGTTTTGTTTTTTTTTACATTATCTGTTGTCGTTCAGATTTTACTTCCCCCCCACCCCCCAATTTACACCTTTATTGTCTGTCCAGACATCGCCTGTGTTTCTTCCAGTTTGTTTCTCAACTTGATAGTCAGTTGCTGCCATTATGTGTTGCATTTCAGATTTTGCTATTGTTTTCCAATGTTTTGTGTTTATTTTCAGATTTCGCCATGGTCTGACTGTCTGCTTGTCCGTATATATTGCTTTGTTCCTTTTCACATTTTGCCCTGCTTTGTTTCTGTCCAGAATTTTTTTTGGTTTGTGTCCAGATTTTGCCTTGTTTCATGTTTCTCTTTGCGGATGTTTGCTTTATTCATTTGTCCAGTTATTGCAATCGTTTGTTGTATTCTTTCCAGTTTTGCCCTTTTTTTGCTCGGTTTAAATTTTGCATGCTGCTTTTCTTATTTTGCCTTTTTTCTTTTACCGATGGTTTGATCTTGGATGTGTGTGTGTGTGTGTGTGTGTGTGTGTGTGTGTGTGTGTGTGTGTGTGCACGCTTAGCCTTTGCTTCAGTGTCTTTTTTTAATTTGTGCTTAGCAGCTTGTTAGTTTTAGGTTGAAGTGGTACATTGAAATTTAACAGAGCGAAGTTATTTAAAAGCTGGCCTTGTTCAGTTTGTTGGCCCCATTTGGGTTCTTAGTTGTGTACATAATCCTTCATCCTATATGTAACCCTTGTGGTTGATTATAACAAAGACTCATGCCCTGTGTATTTATGTCCCGAAGAGGACAGCACACACACACATGCCTGCACGCACCCATTCTCTCTTGAACACACACACACCCCCACACTATTCAGATGTAAGCACGCAGTGCACTCACATACATGCACAGATAGTGATAATCAGGAAGCCAGGCTTGGCATCCCACAATTCACTTCCCATTAATCAGGGGTGACCAAGATATTCAGAGGGCAACACTTCATCAGTGAGAAAAATGTAGTGAAGATGCACTCATGCGAATGCACACAGGCACACTCATACCCTCTGACAGGTTTATACACGTACACTCATAACGTACACATATAAAGACCAAGAGACACATAGATGAGTGGACAAGAAAAGAGATGCAAACAAATTTCAAGAAACTCTCCATGTTGATCATATTTATCGTTTATTCATTGAACCCATACTTTTGCGTTCCTGTTCGTAACAAGTATTATCAAGTTAATATAATTTAGCATACACACACAGTAGTAGTTTTTATTCTGAAATTTGATACGCGGGATGCCGTATTCGATCATCGTCATCGCAGCTGCAGCTGTTTTCCATTTTTTTTTTTTTTTTTTTTTTTTTGCCACTATAGGACTCGTTTTCTGCTTTTGCTTCACCACAACACTCGACAGTAATGTGCCGACTGGTGATGAACGATGTTCCAGTCGCCAAGCGATCATCATCGGAAACCTGGTGATGAACCAAGTCGTGGGATTTTACGTGATCTTTACGAAAGCGTTGTTTGTACAAATTGTAAGATTGGCAACACTTGCACTGTGCGTACAATGTTCACCCGTCCATGTAACGCAGTTTGAGTTGTCGGGGCCAGTCATGTTGGAAGAGTTCCTGGGCTTTGGCTTAGTTCTTTGGTTTACCTCCTGCAGGCCACTGCATAGACATCAGTACACATGAGGCAAAGCAGGGTGAGGTTTGCCATCGCTCTTGGGCAACATGGCGGAATCACGTGACCTTGTTGACCAATCACAGACTGGGTAGTGTAGAAGAAAAAAGAAACACCCGAAGGTGCTGGGGAGGACCCAGAGAAGCACTGTCTTCCCTGCCATTAGAGCAGGGTTGACGATGGGTACGGGCACAGGACACTCCATTAATATCAAGGGACATAAATGCTCTTGAACAGAGGTAAGTCAGACTACAGGATGCAACTCATAACAGCCTGAAAGTAGCATCCCCATGGGTGCACCAGCCCGTGTTTCATGACTGCAGAGCCCACCAGCGAAAAACACCACCCCCCAGCTGTCGAGCACACCCCACAGACCCAACCCCCCCAGTCCACGGACAGATGAAGACGGTGCCACTCCAAACACAGCCAAGCTTTCGCCATACGGTCTTATGTGCCCTCAAGAGAGATTCCAAAGTTGTAGTCTTTGCCACTGTCAACAGGACTTTCCCTGTGGTCAGTGGGTCTTTCCTCCCACCGTCACTGGAACTTTCTCCAGGGTCAGCCCACTTAAGGCAAAGAAGAAAAAGAAACACCCGAAGGTGCTGGGGAGGACCCAGAGAAGCACTATCTTCACCTGCCTTTAGAGCAGTCCTGTACCACCGTTGGAGGCGTGCGCTCTGTTGACGATGGGTACAGGCACGCGCAGGACACTCCATTAAGGTATGGCGGAATCACGTGACCTTGTTGACCAATCACAGACTGGGTAGTGTATTTTGAAGGCTGTAGTTGGTTTCGCTAGGCTTAGACAAACATTCTCGCTCAGGAGTTGTTCACCAATCAAGAATGTTCTGAAAACCATGATGACAGTTCAAGTTTTCATTGATGTAGGTCGTGGGGGAAAAAAACAAAACAAACATGCTTTGGGCTGTTCGAGGCTGTGTCACTGCATCTTGGAAACTCTTGGTATGTTGTAATGAAGCACTGGCCTGAGAACCAGTTCTGCAGATGAGGGGAATTTTGATCGAGATGCATATTTGCACATGTTGACGATTATCAGTGAGATATGTGAAAATCTTAAGAATTGTTCGTTTCAGCTTTGCCTGTGAAGTGTTGATGTGGTCTGACCTTTTTTTTTTTTTTTTTTTTTTTAAAAATTTTTCACCATCGCTCCTTCCTGTCTTCAACAACTTGACTGGAAGACTCCATGTTGGAGCGTATGGGTTGAGACACCGACAGCCACAAGGCTGGCTGGCTGGATGTCATCAGGAGTAGATGGCGGAATTCCACAGAAACGGTGATAGGAGCAGTAGGGGGGGGGGGGGGGGGGGGGGGGGGGGGGGGGATAGCGCGCTCAGTTCATGGGCTGCCATCACAGATTAAGTATACCTCCTTAGTCTGTGGCTGCCATTGTCAAGAGTCTGAAGCAGATGTCGCCATCGTCCAGCCACTGCCTCCTCCCCACCGCCCCCAAACGCAAGTGTCATCATAGAAGTGGACGCCTTGAAGCAGGAGAACGGGGTCTGTAAAAAGCATCTCTGCGGAGTCTTTCCAACCCTCCCTTCCCTTCTCTCCTTCTGCTGTCACCTCCTTCTCTCTTTAAGCCCCCCCCCTCTCTCTCTCTCTCTCTCTCTCTTCCCCCCCCCCCCCCCCGCCCCCTCACCCCGGATCTCCTTTAAGGTGGGGGGGGCCAGATGGGGGGGGGGGGGGGGGGGGGGGGGGGGGGGGGGGGGGGGGCCCCCCCCGCCGCTCAGTTCATGGGCTGCCATCACAGATTCAGTATGGTCAAAGCAGTCTGTGGCTGCTATTGTCAGCCTGAGTCTGAAGCAGATGTCACCATCGAGTCCCAGCCACTGCCTCCTCCTCCTCCCATAGTTGTCATGGGAAAACCCCCCCTCGCCCCTGTGAAACGAAGTGTCGTAATCAGGTCAGAGTGGGTCTAGACGCCTTAAGCAACGCGACGGCATGCTATCTAGTAAAAAGCATCTCTGCCCTTTCGGTCTTCATGCCAACTTCCAAGCCCTTCTCTCCCAGACTTGAGACTGTCCACCTCTGGCAACAGGACTCTTTAAGCCCTTACAGTCTCGTCCAGACTCTCCTCTCATCTCTCTCTCTCTTCTCCCCCCCCCCCCCCCCGCCCCCTCCATCCTCCTTGCCCCTCCAGAGCATCAAGTTCTCAGTAGAATACACGTTGTCAGATGGTCAAAAAGATGCAGAAGCTTCGCAGTGACGTGCGAGTTCGAGCCGCATGTGGGGCGGAGCTTTGTCACTACAACCTTGGTGCTCTTTTAGCTGTGAACGAGTGTCGGGAATCAGGTCAGAGAGGGTCTAGACGGCTTAAGGAACGCGACGGCATGCTATCCATAGTGGACAGTTCGTGCCCTTTCGGCCGTGCTGAGGAACTTCCAAGCTGTGGGAAACCCAGACTTGGGACTTGGTGTAAGACCTCTGGCAACAGGACTATAAGTTGAAGCGGACAGATGAACCTTTACAGTGCCGTCCAGACTTCACAGAGGCTTATGACCATCTGCCACTGGTGGTCATAGAAGAGAAACAGAGTTTGAAGGTAGGCACAGGCGCTCATGTTGAATACATTCCAGTCTTTTAAAAGATTAAGAAGCTTCCGTAGTGCGTTCCGTGTGATGCAGGGTCCCACTACTAAGCTGATGCTCTTGTTCAGTGTTGCCCTCATTCCTGGTTTGTCGTGACAACAGACTGTTAAAATTCTCTGGCCGTTTATTGTAAGTGCCAGGATATGCCAGTGCTTTGTTTTCCGACAGAATGTTTCATTACTATTGATATTGTTCTTCTTCTTATCATTATTACCATCACCATTATGATTATCATCATCGTTACCATCATTGTTATTATATCGTCTCTTTGGTTCACGCATTCAATCATGCAGCCCCTCTCCTCTCCCCCACACCACCTCTTGCCTCCTCCCTAACATCGAAGATTAAAACAGCAGATGAAAGGGACATGCTTTAGTTAATCCCTCACCCCGACCTCCACCTCCATCCCTACCCCACCCCACCCTTCCGCCCCGCCCCGCCCCGCCCCATGCATGCTGGTCCCAGCCTGTGGTGTGTAATTTAGCGGTGGCTTGTGACAGACGAACGGCCCCGTGGTGACTAACGGATGATAAATCTGTTTGTTGGTGTGGCTGACACTGATGTAGAGCAGTGATTGTGTCAGCTTTATTGACACGAAGCTGCGGCATCCATCGGCGGCTGGCCGGAAGGACAAGGCCCCCCTCTCTCTCCCTCCCCTCGCATGCTATATGCTGCACTACCACAGAGAGGGAAAGTGTGGGGGGGGGGGGGGGGGGGGGGGGGGGGCATGATGGGGGGGGGGGGAGGAGAAACGTGAGCGTTGGGGGAGGGGGGGGGGGGGGGTGAATACCTAGATCGCGTCGAGATGAAGTATTTTCTGCTGGTATCGGAAAAAAAAAATGGCATCCAAATAGTTTTTTTTCGTTGCTCTCTCTCTCTCTCTCTCTCTCTCTCTCTCTCTCTCTCTCTCTCTCTCTCTCCTCTCTCCGCTCTCCCTTCCCGTCCCCCCCGTCCCCCCCCCCCTCGTCGTCTCTCTCCCTCACCCTCTCCTTCCCCCAAGTCTCTGTTGTACGTGTGCGTTTTTGTTTTGTTGTTTTCTTCCCTGCTTCTTCCTCATCTGATTTGGCAGCAGTGTAGGACGTTGTTTGTGAACAACCTTACCGACAGCCGTGCAGTCTAAAGCGACATTCTGAAATGAAATGGCGTCGATCTGAAACGAGCCGCGAAGGAAATCACAAACCCTCCAGGATGCAGGATGAAGACCGGAGATCAGAGATCGTCAGGCTAATTTAATCCTGATGACTGCTCCATTATTCACGCATTATTCGCCCGAGTATGGAGTGCAAACCCTGTCGGGCAGATGGAGGACGACGTGAAGATCAGATCAGTTGACTCGGGAGGGCCAGAGGCTGGAGCTGGTCACGGTTGTCACGACATCTTGGCCGTCAGGAGCCCTAGGCTGTGTAGCTGGGCAACCCACGCTGGGCTTGGTGTCCCGAGTTGAAGGTCGTGTGTCAAGAAGTATGAACGGTTTTCTTCTCTCGTTCATGCAAGGTCGTTTGCCCCGGGATGTGAGATTTTCGTCGTCTCGTTCTAAGCTGAGAGCCTTTCAGAGAGCTTCGTTATTTATTTATTTATTTTTTTTTCAAGCGAGGCTTCGGAACGGAGAGCCTTTGTTTTAAACAGAGGCTTCTGAATGGAGCGCATTTTGAGGGGGTTTGCGTTTGTGACAGGAGCTTAAGAATGGCGAGCCTTTGCTACTTCTGGTCAACAGATCATTATTGTTGACCATCGGTCGGACTCGCTGTCCAGTGCGAGTTGTGTGAAGTCCCATTGATCACAACATAGAGTTCTGTACCGTTTGGTCGTAGACGGAAGATCGTGTCTTCTGTGAATGGGACAGGTTGAGACTGGAGTTTTGTTGTACTACGGAGTTTTATATGGTAATAAATTAAGTGCTCTGTTTGAAATGTCCCTATCAAGATGAAGCATCTCTTCTGCAAATGTCGGGCGAATAGTACTAACGCGTGTGTTTGCATTTGATGCGTATACCAAAATTCATGAGTAATTGTTAGCTTTAAATACACACACACACACACACACACACACACACACCGGTACATTTCGTTTCTAGCCATGTTCAGGTCTAAGAGAAAAGTTTGTCTCTAACATCTGCAGATGTGATGTCGATTTGCAAAAGCTTGAAGTTCAGCTTAAGGGCATGCTTCAGATTCTCTTTCATGTAGTGTTTTTTTGTGTTTGTTTTTTTTTTAGACTACACCAAATGACATTGTGTTAATCACCTTAATTTATCGAGAGAGAGAGAGAGAGAGAGAGAGAGAGAGAGAGAGAGAGAGAGAGTGTGTGTGTGTATGTGTCTGTGTACGCGCGCTCGCGAGTGGAGTCTGACTCTCCCATCTCTGACTGTACCTCACCTCTTACTACTACCCTCGCTCCCTCCATCCTCTATCCCTCCCTCCCTCCCTCCCTGTCTGTTTCCCGGTATAGTGGTATAGTTTCAAACACGTCACTGTTAGAAGCTTCGATTGTAAAAGTATGATGAAACATCTACCCAGTCCCCTAAGCTGTTTGTTCAGGATACAGCCCGTGATGGCAATGCGCGCGCGCATGTATGTGTGTGTGTGTGTGTGTGTGTGTGTGCGCGCGCGCGCGCGCGCCTATGCGGCGCGCCTATGCGGGCGTGTAGGGGTGATCCGAGCGTGTAGGGTGATCCCAGACGTCGATGGGGGCTCGACTTGCCGGGTGAAAATCGTTGGGGGCCAGCTGGTGGGCTCGACCCACCGTCCGCAAGGTGAAAATCGTTGGACGAGGGGAAAGACGATCCTGTGCCTCCTCCTGCACGTGGAAAACGGCACGGTCACGGTGGTAGTGGGTGGGGGGGGGGGGGGGGGTCCGACTCTCTTCGCACGCTGCTATCTCGCCCGAGGTGGGGTTTACCTGGTAGGCCTTCTAAGGGGTTCATGATACAGGGGGGGGAGGGGCTTGGGGCCTTTCGATGAGAGGACTTCTTGTCTTTGAGTCGGCGGGGGGGGGGGGGAGGGGGCAACAGGCCTGGGGGCGGGGGGGGGGGGGGGGAAAGGTTGGGGTGAGGGTGATCCAGAGCGAGTGGAGAGGACTTGTGGCGCTTTGATGGGGACCCCCAGAGGGGGGCAGGTGGAGGGTTTGGGGGGGGGGGGGGGGGGGGGGGGGGGGGGGGGGGGGGGGGGGGGGGGGGGGGGGGGGGGGTGGGGTGGGGGGGGGGCAATGGGGGGGCCAAGGGGGGGTGGGGGGGGGACAAGGGTGGGTGGGGGGGGTGGGGGATGAGGGGGGGTGAAAAAAAAAAGAAAAAGGAAAAATAAAATACTTTGCTCGTGGTGTCAACTTAGACGGTGACCCGTTCGATTTCCGACTCTCTTTTCACTGCTTCGCCGAGATGGGGTGTCCTGTAGGCAGGCCAAGGGCTGCCCAGAAGGGGGACACGGGTTGGCGACAAGTTCAGGAGAGGACTTCTTCGCACGTTGGGGAGGAAAGGCACAGCTGGTCTCCTGCAGGAAAGAGGAGGGGGGAGCTTGATTGAGCGAGGGAAGAAGCTTGCGCGCGCTTGAGAGAGAGAGAGGGAGGGGGGGGGGGGGGGGGGGGGGGAGGGGCATGAGTGAGCGAGGGGGAAAAATCGTACGCGCTTGAGAGAGAGAGAGAGAGAGAGAGAGAGGGGGGGGGGGGGGAGAACACTAGCATGCTAGCAAATGGGGATGGGGTGGATTATGACGGTGCGTAAGAGTTCATAAAGGTGATGGAAGCAGGAATGAAAATAATACTCATAAATGCATCCACAGTGTCGGGATGAAATCCTCACAGGCAATACCCAGGCAAAACACATCAACACTCAACTGGATTAATTAAGTCCTCGGCAACAATATGGTGACAGTTTTTTTCTATCCAGCCTGTCTCCGCTCTATCCGTGGTGGACTGGTTCATGATGGTGCCAGTGTTAGCCTGATGGACTGGTTCACAGTGGTGCCAGTGTTAAGCCCTGATGGACTGGGTTCACAGTGGTGCCAGTGTTAAGCCTGATGGACTGGTTCACAGTGGTGCCAGTGTTAGCCTGATGGACTGGTTCACAGTGGTGCCAGTGTTAGCCTGATGGACTGGTTCACAGTGGTGCCAGTGTTAGCCTGATGGACTGGATCACGATGGTGCCAGTGTTAGCCTGATGGACTGGTTCACGATGGTGCCAGTGTTAGCCTGGTGGACTGGTTCACGATGGTGCCAGTGTTAGCCTGATGGACTGGTTCACAGTGGTGCCAGTGTTAGCCTGGCGGACTAGTTCACGATGGTGCCAGTGTTAGCCTGATGGACTGGTTCACAGTGGTGCCAGTGTTAGCCTGGTGGACTGGTTCTCGATGGTGCCAGTATTAGCCTGATGGACTGGTTCACGATGGTGCCAGTATTAGCCTGGTGGACTGGTTCTTGATGGTGCCAGTATTAGCCTGATGGACTGGTTCACGATGGTGCCAGTATTAGCCTGGTGGACTGGTTCTCGATGGTGCCAGTATTAGCCTGATGGACTGGTTCACGATGGTGCCAGTATTAGCCTGGTGTACTGGTTTTCGATGATGCCAATATCAGCCTGATGGACTGGTTCTCTCGATGTGTTGCCAGTGTTAGCCTGATGGACTGGTTCTCGATGGTGCCAGTATTAGCCTGGTGGACTGGTTCTCGATGATGACAGTATCAGCCTGATGGACTGGTTCTCGATGGTGCCAGTGTTAGCCTGATGGACTGGTTCTCGATAGTGACAGTATTAGCCTAATGGACTGGTTAACGATGATTCCAGTGTTATTATAAAGGTTCTCAGCTGATATCTATTTTGACCTCCTGTATTTTTCCATATCCTGGGCTGCATCCACCATGACTTCACTCAGGGGACATAAGTGTGGCGATGTTTCCTCTCATGAACCGACCCCAAAAGGAGATCTAAGACTCGTGTGACCGTGGTGGACGTATTCAGTGTCCTTGGATAGCCATCTGCTTTGACTGGTTCGCTCTCTCGCCTTCTCTGTTTCACGGGTTTGTTTTCCATCACGCACCCACACGCCCACACCCACACACACACAGAGAGACACACACAACAACACACACACACACACACACACACACACACACACACACACACACATACACACACACACACACGAGAGAGAGATGTGAGGTAAGATAATGTTGCATAGGGCGGGATATAGGAGAGAAAAACAGTGAAGGGGGGGGGGGGGGGGTTAGCGGGGGCAGGTGGTTAGGATTGGGAGGGGGGGGGGGGGGGGGGGGGGGGGGGGGGGCCGGCGCCGGCAGGATAGCAGAAAATGTAAAGAGGCAGCACAGCATTAACCACCAAACGTCAGTACTTAATAGCGTCAACACCACCAGCCGAGCGAGGTTCGACACCCAATGAAGGGATGATCGTGCAACTGGGTTGATGTTGAGATTGTTGACTGTGAGAAACGGGGGTTGAGAGAGGGGAGGGGAAGGGTGTTCAATCGATGTGAGTCGAATTTCAGTGATTGTACCAGTTGGTGTGATCGCTTTTTTGTACCAGTTGGTGTGATCGCTTTTCACCTTGAATCAATCGACTTAAACTGGCACGTCAACATCTGGTTGAAACAGAGAAAAGTGATAGGTCTCCCACCCCCACCCCACACCCCACATGCAGTCTTTTCCCCCGCCGAAACCCCGCCCCATTCTCTGCTGTTCCTCATCCAGGGGCTGGGGATTTGACGAGTTAAAAGAAAAAAAAGAAAAAAGAAAAAAACGCTCACGGCTCGCGTTCTTTGTCAATCGTTGGGCGACAGTTGTCGACGTTCTGGAGTTTGTGAGTGTGAACAAATGTTTTTTTTCAGCTCACCATTTCAGTCTCTCTCTCTCTCTCTCTCTCTCTCTCTCTCTCTCTCTCTCTCTCTCTCTCTCTCCCTCCACCCTTCGCCCGCTCTTCCTCCTTCCCCATTCTGCCATTCCACGTTCTCCCTGCTGCTAGCATCAGTTCTGTCGGCAGCTTGATGGAAAGGGTGTCAAGGGAAAGTGTTCAGCGAAAAAGCACAATGAACCTGTTAAAACTGGGTTTTACGGAGAGCAGTTCAACGGAGTTCCAGATATCACCTCAGTTAACTAAAGAGTTCGCTTAGCGGAGGGAAAAAGAAAAAAGGAAAAGAAAAAGAGATGGCCGCCACACTGTTAATCGACTGAAATGTCTTGTGTCGCCCTTGACCGAACGTGAACATCGACGTAGGTGAATTAGGTCACCGATCATCATGGAACTCGCAGTTAAGACGACCTAGATCATCATGAAATATGGGTAGCAACCTAGATAATTCAAGTTATCATGGAACAAGGAAAACGACACCCATGTGATCTTCTTTGAACAAACATGGAAAAATGATATGGATCAATTGGGGGGTCACTTGGAACCAGCATGGGAAAGAAACAGGGGTTGAAGCCATTATTGGAAGCAACCTGGAAATTGGCCTGTGTCATTTGGTCAGCAGGGAGGTAACCTGGTAAACGACTTAATAGTAAGGTTAGAACTTACCATGGAGCTGTCGTGGAATGTGGGACAGTTGATTCACATCACGGTGAAACTAAAAGGTGGGAAACGAGACGGGTAAATATTGATCACCAAAGAGCTGACAGCAGAATACAAGTTACATCATTGATGTGGCCTTGTAACTACAGACAGGTGTGATTTGCTACTGCATGAAATTGAATAGAGCATTTGGGTCCACGTTTAGAACTGAAAGAAATCGTTTGGGTTACCTCAGGGAACTAGCAGCGAGCGATTGGGTCACAGTATGGAACTACTAGGAGTGTTTGGGTCAGTGTGTAGGACTAATAGTAGAACTTCGGGGTTACCTACAGAACTAACACAGAGCGTTTGGGTCAGTGTGTAGGACTATTAGTAGAACTTTGGGGTTACCCTACAGAACTAACACAGAGCGTTTGGGTCAGTGTGTAGGACTATCAGTAGAACTTTGGAGTTACCCTACAGAACTGACACAGAGCGTTTGGGTCAGTGTGTAGGACTATCAGTAGAACTTTGGAGTTACCCTACAGAACTGACACAGAGCGTTTGGGTCAGTGTGTAGGACTAATGGTAGAACTTTGGAGTTACCCTACAGAACTAACACAGAGCGTTTGGGTCAGTGTGTAGGACTAATGGTAGAACTTTGGGGCTACCCTACAGAACTAACACAGAGCGCGTTTGGGTCAGTGTGTAGGACTAATGGTAGAACTTTGGGGCTACCCTACAGAACTAACACAGAGCGTTTGGGGACTCAGTGTGTAGGACTAATGGTAGAACTTTGGGGTAGGACTACCCTACAGAACTAACACAGAGCGTTTGGGTCAGTGTGTAGGACTAATGGTAGAAAGAACTTTGGGGCTACCCTACAGAACTACAGAACTAACACAGAGCGTTTGGGTCAGTGTGTAGGACTAATGGTAGAACTTTGGGCTACCCTACAGAACTAACACAGAGCGTTTGGGTCAGTGTGTAGGACTAATGGTAGAACTTTGGGGCTACCCTACAGAACTAACACAGAGCGTTTGGGTCAGTGTGTAGGACTAATGGTAGAACTTTGGGGCTACCCTACAGAACTAACACAGAGCGTTTGGGTCAGTGTGTAGGGACTAATGGTAGAACTTTGGGGCTACCCTACAGAACTAACACAGAGCGTTTGGGTCAGTGTGTAGGACTAATGGTAGAACTTTGGGGCTACCCTACAGAACTAACGCAGAGCGTTTGGGTCAGTGTGTAGGACTAATGGTAGAACTTTGGGGCTACCCTACAGAACTAACGCAGAGCGTTTGGGTCAGTGTGTAGGACTAATGGTAGAACTTGTGGGGCTACCCTACAGAACTAACGCAGAGCGTTGGGTCAGTGTGTAGGACTAATGGTAGAACTTTGGGGCTACCCTACAGAACTAACGCAGAGCGTTTGGGTCAGTGTGTAGGACTAATGGTAGAACTTTGGGGCTACCCTACAGAACTAACGCAGAGCGTTTGGGTCAGTGTGTAGGACTAATGGTAGAACTTTGGGGCTACCCTACAGACTAACTAACGCAGAGCGTTTGGTCAGTGTGTAGGACTAATGGTAGAACTTTGGGGCTACCCTACAGAACTAACGCAGAGCGTTTGGGTCAGTGTGTAGGACTAATGGTAGAACTTTGGGGCTACCCTACAGAACTAACGCAGAGCGTTTGGGTCAGTGTGTAGGACTAATGGTAGAACTTTGGGGCTACCCTACAGAACTAACGCAGAGCGTTTGGGTCAGTGTGTAGGACTAATGGTAGAACTTTGGGGCTACCCTACAGAACTAACGCAGAGCGTTTGGGTCAGTGTGTAGGACTAATGGTAGAACTTTGGGGCTACCCTACAGAACTAACGCAGAGCGTTGGGTCAGTGTGTAGGACTAATGGTAGAACTTTGGGGTTACCCTACAGAACTAACGCAGAGCGTTTGGGTCAGTGTGTAGGACTAATGGTAGAACTTTGGGGTTACCCTACAGAACTAACGCAGAGCGTTTGGGTCAGTGTGTAGGACTAATGGTAGAACTTTGGGGCTACCCTACAGAACTAACGCAGAGCGTTTGGTCAGCGTGTAGGACTAATGGTAGAACTTTGGGGTTACCCTACAGAACTAACGCAGAGCGTTTGGGTCAGCGTGTAGGAAACTAATGGTAGAACTTTGGGGTTACCCTACAGAACTAACGCAGAGCGTTTGGGTCAGCGTGTAGGACTAATGGTAGAACTTTGGGGTTACCCTACAGAACTAACACAGAGCGTTTGGGTCAGCGTGTAGGACTAATGGTAGAACTTTGGGGCTACCCTACAGAACTAACACAGAGCGTTTGGGTCAGTGTGTAGGACTAATGGTAGAACTTTGGGGCTACCCTACAGAACTAACACAGAGCGTTTGGGTCAGCGTGTAGCACTAATGGTAGAACTTTGGGGCTACCCTACAGAACTAACACAGAGCGTTTGGGTCAGCGTGTAGGACTAATGGTAGAACTTTGGGGCTACCCTACAGAACTAACACAGAGCGTTTGGGTCAGCGTGTAGGACTAAATGGTAGAACTTTGGAGTTACCCTACAGAACTAACACAGAGCGTTTGGGTCAGTGTGTAGGACTAATGGTAAAAACTTTGGGGCTACCCTACAGAACTAACACAGAGCGTTTGGGTGACAATACAGAACTTAACTGGCATGGAGCGGCTGACAGGCAACGCTTAGGACACGAGGCATGTTTTTTTTTTCTCTCTCTCTATTATTCTTTCTTTCTTTCTTTTTTACTAGTTAAAAAAAAATTATTTTTTCATTTCATTTGTTTTTTTTTTTGCTGCTGGAAATCTTCGGAATTCCAACCCATTCCCTGATTTCTCCCTCTCTCTCTCTCTCTCTCTCTCTCTCTCTCTCTCTCTCTCTCTCTCTGGGTCACCATATTGAACTGGCACAGCGTTTGGGACACCATATACTGAACTGACGGAGTGTTTGGGTCACCTTATAGAACTGACAGAGCGTTTAGGTCACCTGATTGAAATGACAGAGCGTTTGGATCACCATATTGAAATGACAGAGCGTTTGGATCACCATATAGAACTGGAAAAGCGTTTGGGTCTTCTGATTGAATTCAGTGTTTGGGTCACCATGTAGACCTGACAGTGTTTGGGTCACCATAAAGAACTGACAGAGCATTTGGGTCACCATATAGAACTGATAAAGCATTGTGAGTCATCATATGGAAACTGGTAGAGCGTTTGGATCACCATATAGAACTGATGGAGCGTTTGGGTCACCATATACAACAGACTTCTTGGGTCACTATATAGAACTGATAGAGCGTTTGGGTCACCATATAGAAGTGACAGAGAGTTTTGTTCACCAAATGGAATGACTTGGAGCGTCGGGGCAACATGTGGTCACACATATAGTGTTTAGGTCACGTTGTAGAACCGATAATGTGCATTTGAGTCACCCAATTGACCTATCCTAGCGTTCGAGTCTGGGGAATAGAGATTGCGCGTTGAGGCCACTATGCAGTGTTGACATGGGTTTGTTGAGGTCACGATACGATGTTGACTTTGGGCGTTTGAGGCCTCCTCAAGAAGTTGACATGAGGCATTGAGGTCACCTTGAGGAGTTGACAGGTGTTGAAGTCACCTTAAGGAGTTGACATGGGGTGTTGAGGTCACCATAAAGAGTTGACAGGAGGCAGTTGAGGTCACCATAAGGAGTTGACAGGAGGCAGTTGAGGTCATCATGAGGAGTTGACAGGAGGCAGTTGAGGTCACCATGAGGAGTTGACAGGAGGCAGTTGAGGTCATCATGAGGAGTTGACAGGAGGCAGTTGAGGTCGCCATAAGGAGTTGAGGTCACCATGAGGAGTTGATTTGATGCGCAGGGATTAGCACGTGATGTGTCAGAGACGATGTGAAGCAAATCAAAGAAAAGGTGTCAGCTCCCCAACTAACGATCACCCACAGAGGTGGCAAAATAAACATCCCCACACCCCTCTCCTTCCTGAACTCACCTCCCTCTCCACCCTAGTCCAGAACCATTCCGATTATCATTCACTCCCTCAAGTAGAGAGAGAGAGAGAGAAATGCATAGGGGGGGGGGGGGGGGGGGAGGAAAAAAAAAAAAGGTGGGTGGGTGGGTGGGCGGGTGGGCGGGCGTGAGGTGGAAAGGTGACGAAGGACTGATTGAACGAATGGTGACGAATGCAGGAGACTGAAGAGGTTTAGCGGGGAAAGAAAAAAAAAAAAGGAAAAAAAAAAAAAAAAAAAGAAAGGAAAAAAGAAAAGAAGAGGAAGAAAAGGCATTACCTGGTGGCGACGTTGGAGAGAGAGAGTAGGGTGGGGGGGGTGGGCTCCCGCCGCGTTGACACTTGAAAGGCGAGGCGTGGCAGGGGCTCCAGGAGCCGGGTGGTTTGGGGACGCCGGTGTAAAAGGGGAGCCGAGTGTTTCCGTTTCGTATGCGGCGTCTAAAAAGCCACCTTTAGGGAGACCCCCCACCTCCGCCGCTCTTCTCTCGCCGACAGGTCTGACTACTGATACCACAGGGAGGGAGGGTACGCGAGGGGGGGGGGGGGTGGGGGGGAGGGGGGGGGGGGAGGTGGCTACTCACATACAAACGAATGATCACGCGCGCGTGCGCGCGGGCTTGCTCTCGCACACACACACACACACACACACACACACACACACACTCTGGGGCGCGCGCGCGCACTGACACACACACACACACACACACACACACACACAGGTGAGGTGGGGGGGGGGGGGGTGAGTACTCATCGTGATAGTGGAAGGTACTAGAAGAATCTGTCCATAGGATAAAGAGGTGGCAGGAGGGAAGGTGGGGGTAGTGGCTGAGTACAAATCCGACTGCAGAGGGATAGAGTGGAATAGTGTCAGTACTTGTCAACGTCATCATGAGATTTTAAAGGGGGGGGGGGGGGGGGGGGGGGGCAGAGAGAGAGAGGTATGTATGTATGTGTTTGGAGTGAGTGAGAGAGAGAGGGGGTTGGCGGGGAGTGAGAAGCTGGCTTGAAGGGGGCGGGGGGTACTGTTACCCTGTCTCGTTTCCACTTCTTCATTCTGTCAGTCTGTCTGTCTGTCTCACACACACACACACACACACACACACACACACACACACACACTCACTCACTCACTCACTCATGCGCGCGCAAACACGAACACCTCCTCCTAACTTTTCCCATGCGCACGCACACACGTGCGAGTAGTCATCAGCGTAGGCGCTATAGTCCTACAGAAATGTCAAGTAGCGCTCACACTGAGCGCGGGTACTCGTCGGAGGAGTTGTCAACTCTCGTTTTGATTAAACACGTGCAGTGTTCGGAGGAGGTAGGGTTGTTTGTTCTTCCTGCCTCATCGTCTCGGACGCCATGCTCTCGTGGAAGTGGCGTTACTCTCACACGCCTGTTTGTCCCCCTCCCCTCCCCGCCGTCCCCGTCTTCACACACAAGCAAACACCTCCATCTTTGATTCCGCAACTCTCTCTCTCTCTCTCTCTCTCTCTCTCTCTGTCTGTCTGGTCTGTCTGTCTGTCTGTCTCTGTCTCTCTCTCTCTCTCTCTCTCTCTCTCTCTTCAACGCGCGCACGTCCCCGTCAAATTTCGCATTATCTAAAACACACATTATCCTTTAATTTAAAACCCCACGTGCCGCAGCGAGCTGACTCTAGAGTCTTCGGGGCTCGATTGCCTGTATCCTGATAACCGATCACACACACACACACACACACACACACACTGTGTGTATGACTTACATAGCAGTCGCAAAAGGTTACGGCCAAGTGCGGCGTCAATATGGGGGTGAGGGGAGGGGAGGGGGGAAGGGGACGAGGGGAGGAGACGATAGGTTGAAGTTTGGCAAACCTGGGCCCGCCGTTCTCCACAGTGTTTAGGATCATACACCGTGCAGCCCCCCGACAACCCGATCCGCCCCTCCTCAGGCTATCGTATCACGTCATTTAAGGCTTGTGTGATAGCAGTCATTTGGTGTGAATCTGTTATGGGCGGGCGTGTGTGTGTGTGTGTGTGTGTGTGTGTGTGTGTGTGTGTGTGTGTGTGTGTGTGCGAGAGAGAGAGAGAGAGAGAGAGAGGAGAGAGAGAGAGAGAGAGAGAGAGAGAGAGAGAGAGAGAGCACGCTCTGGATAATACTTCAAACATGTCAGCATATCTGTAGATGATCGTTAGCGTCTTGATTGGTTACGTGTAGCTGAGGAACCAGTCACTGTACAGTCATCGTCATCATCATCATCATCATCATCATGTACATAAACATGGCTCAAACGCTTACCAATTATTGATTCGGGAAGGGAAAAAGGAAGGACGTACAACACAAGTTTTTATAAACAAAAAGACCCAAACAAAACATGAAAGGGGGTGAAAGGCCATAGATAACATACTTCTGTAACTTTTAACTGAAAAAAAACATGTAAATAGCTGCAGCGCTAACAGACGCGAACATAGGTCAAGGACTCGCAAACCGACGGAAGACGCATGACCGCCTTCATCCTGCAGTGCCCTCCTTCCCCATCCCTGCCTTCGTCATCCCTTCCAGCCGCCCCCTCTCTGACAGAAATGGATGTAAACAAAATATGTAGACAAAACGTGAAAGGCGGTGAAAAACCAGCAATAACATACTACCGTTATTGTAATGAAAAAGATTAACATGCAGCACTAACAGACGCGAAGAGAGGGCAAGCACCCGCGCACATACGGAAGTCGCATGTCCCTTCATCCTCCCCCCCCCCCCCCCCCCCAGCCCCCCAGCCGCTCCCTCTGCCCCCACCCTACGCACTTGCGTGGCGTTTCGCGCACTCATGAACGCGCGCGCGCGCGCGCTCACACACACACACACACACACACACACACACACACACACACACACACACACTCATACACTCACTCACTCACTCACTCTCTCACACACACACACACACACACACACACACACACACACACACACACACACGCGGCGCGCTCGCGCGTTTGCTTGCTTGCTTCGATACACTTGTACACGTGCACACAAAATAGATTACATACAGTAAGACCTTTGTTCAGGGATGTTTCACAGGATGTGATATCTGAAGTTCTAAAAGAGATCAGTATTTTTTTTTTTTCCATTTGATGCTAGATTTCATGGAAAACAGACCTAGTTGTAAGGCGACCTGTGTATGTTTAAAAACGAAAAAACGTATTGTTCAAGCATGCCATGGAATTGATTATGGTAACGTGGCTGCTTTGATATGCCCTGTACGGTCGGCAGGGCTGTAAATCAGATGGAAATGAACTGAAAGCATGTTGATATGTACCCGGCATCTCTTGACCACCTGATGCACGTGCATTGGAGACCTACACGCCCTGATGCGGTGAGGGTGGTAAGCTGAGCTGTCAGCATCATGCTCTGAGGACGTAACATGCACAAGATACCACCCACTTTGGCACCCTACAAACGTTGCCGTTTAGAAACCTGTTTTGGACTCCACTTCTCCGCCTCTTTGCACAGAGCGCGGGTGAAGGGAAGAAATTAATGGTCACTTGGTTAATCAGTTACATCCAGGTTTAACGTCCGCAGCGACCTTCGGTGTTATGGCAGATGGGGGTATGGTAACCTCATTTAGTCAATCATGTAGGTTTTGGACATTCTCTGACTCAAAGGACCGTTTGAGAGCTGTCAAAACTGGGGCTCAGGGGGCGCTAACAGAGGGCTGTTTTGAACTGGACTAAGCTTGTCCAGTGACATGAGCTCGCCGATCCCACATCTGCACGGTTTGTTAGTCTGCGATCCAACTTGATCGGCTTGCGTAGCTCTCTCATCCTAAGTCAACAGATAATTCAACGATCTTTAAAGACAGCAGGTAATTCAGCGATCCTGTGTTGGAAGCCGGGGAAAGATGACCATGCTGTGGGAGCTGTTAGGAGTTGCGCATTTACAGGCTGTCTTGTGATGGAAATGAATTTTGCTTTATGGCTCGTTCTAAATTTTCTGTCTCGGTTGGTAAGTAACCGTTCATTCGGTACGGACCGTTTGTTTAGGTTCGCTTTATTTTGGAAGCACCACACGTCTTGTCGTTCTGGTGATGCGGTGTGGTGTAAGATAGGCGCCCTTCCCCTGCTGTCTTGGGAGGTTTATCTCCCCCCCCCCCCCCCCCCCCCCCGTCGCATCACCGTAGGTGAGTGTGTACATTACACCTGAAGGTAGCCTCCTAGCCTAAACCGGCCATCCACAGTCTTGTCCGCAGACACAAGCGTGACTTGTCCCGGTTTTCATACCCTCGCTTACCCGTTCCTACTATTAAGTGCAGCAAAGGAAGGGTTAGGGAACATGAATAGGATTACCCTATCAGTAGGTAATATACACTAAAAAGAAAAACTACTGATGAATGAAAAATGGGGGAGGGGGTGCAGAAGGCAGGGGAGAGGGGATTATGGTGAAGAAATAAGAGGGAAAAATCCAGAGAAAAAAAAATGTACGTGACAGTAAAGAGAAGAGAAGACCGACGACGTGACAGAAAGAAGGAAAGTTCCACATGGCAGACAAGGGAAGTTCCACATGGCAGACGAAAATAGAAAGAAGGGAAGTTCGACATGGCAGACGAAAATAGAAAGAAGGGAAGTTCGACATGGCAGACAAAAATAGAAAGAAGGGAAAGTTCGACATGTTCCGACATGGCTGACTGTAAAAAAGAAAGAAGGGAAGTCCGACATGGCTGACTGTAAAAAGAAAAGAAGGGAAGTCCCGACATGGCTGACGGTGAAAGAAGGAGGGGAAGTCCGATATGGCTGACTGTAAAAAGGAAGAAGGGAAGTCCGACATGGCTGACTGTAAAAAGAAGGGAAGTCCGACGTGGCTGACTGTAAAAAGGAAGAAGGGGAGTCCAACGTGGCTGACTGTAAAAAGAAAGAAGGGAAGTCCGACATGGCTGACAGTAAAAAGAAGGAAGAGAAGTCCGACATGGCTGACTGTAAAAAGAAAAAAAAAAAGGGAAGTCCGACATGGCTGTCTGTAAAAAGAAAGAAGGGAAGTCAGACATGGCTGACTGTAAAAAGAAAGAATGGAAGTCCGACATGGCATACTTTAGAAAGAAAGATAGGAAGTCCAATATAACAGATAACCAGAGGAGAAAGAAAGGAAATCTGACAAAGTTGATTGTGAAAAGAAAGAATGGAACTCTGATGTGACAACCACAATACAAAGAAAGGAAGTCCGTCATAGCAGACAGTAAAAAGAAAGAAAGGAAGATCAACATGGCGGACAGTGAAGAAGAAAGAAAGGAAGACCAACATGTCAGACAGTGAAGAAGAAGAAGGGAAGGACCAACATGGCAGACAGTGAAAAAGAAAGGAAGGAAGACCAACATGGCAGACAGTGAAAAGAAAGAAGGGAAGACCAACATGGCAGACAGTGAAGAAGAAAGAAGGGAAGACCAACATGGCAGACAGTGAAAAAGAAAGAAGGGAAAGACCAACATGGCAGACAGTGAAGAAGAAAGAAGGGAAGACCAACATGGCAGACAGTGAAAAAGAAAGAAGGGAAGACCAACATGGCAGACAGGAGTGTGAAGAAGAAAGAAGGGAAAAGACCAACATGTCAGCAGACAGTGAAAAAGAAGAAAGAAAAGACCAACATGGCAGACAGTGAAGAATAAAGAAGGGAAGACCAACATGGCAGACAGTGAAAAACAAAGAAGGGAAGACCAACATGACAGTGAAGAAGAAAGAAGGGAAGACCAACACATGACAGTGAAAAAAAGAAGGGAAGACCAACATGACAGTGAAGAAGAAAGAAGGGAAGACCAACATGGCAGACAGTGAAGAAGAAAGAAGGGAAGACCAACATGGCAGACAGTGAAGAAGAAAGAAGGGAAGACCAACATGGACAGTGAAGAAGAAAGAAAGGAAGACCAACATGGCAGACAGTGAAAAAAGAAGGAAAGGAAGACCAACATGGCAGACAGTGAAGAAGAAAGAAGGGAAGACCAACATGACAGTGAAGAAAGAAAGAAGGGAAGACCAACATGGCAGAGACAGTGAAGAAGAAAGAAGGGAAGACAACATGGCAGACAGTGAAGAAAAAGAAGGGAAGACCAACATGGCAGACAGTGAAGAAGAAAGAAGGAAGACCAACATGGCAGACAGTGAAGAATAAAGAAGGGAAGACCAACATGGCAGACAGTGAAAAAGAAAGAAGGGAAGACCAACATGACAGTGAAGAAGAAAGAAGGGAAGACCAACATGGCAGACAGTGAAGAAGAAAGAAGGGAAGACCAACATGGCAGACAGTGAAGAAGAAAGAAGGGAAGAACCCAACATGGCAGACAGTGAAGAGAAAGAAGGAAGACCAACATGACAGTGAAAGAATAAAGAGAAAGGAAGACCAACATGGCAGACAGTGAAGAAGAAAGAAGGAAAGACCCAACATGGCAGACAGTGAAGAAGAAGAAGGGAAGACCAACATGACAGACAGTGAAAAAGAAAGGAAGACCAACATGAAGACAGTGAAAAAAGAAGAAGGGAAGACCAACATGGCAGACAGTGAAAAAAGACAGTGAAAAAGAAAAGAAGGGAAGACAAAACATGACAGTGAGAAAGAAAGAAAGGAAGACCAACATGGCAGACAGTGAAAAGGAAAGAAGGGAAGACCAACATGACAGACAGACAGACAGTGAAAAGGAAAGAAGGGAAGACCAACATGACAGACAGACAGACAGTGAAAAAGAAAGAAGAAAAGTCACATGTGGCAGACAGAGGGTCGACAGAAGTGAGCGGCCAGGTAAACTGGATGACGTGTCTGGCCAGAGGCCGCTGTTCCACTTGACCGCTTTGCCAATGAGGCGTGATTGGCACTTGCTGCCTCTGCTGCTTCTGGCACCTTCCGGCATCTGCCAACTGATGAACCTTCCTCCCTCCCTCCCGGCTGTCTGTCTGTCTGTCTGGCTCTGTCTCTCTCTATGCTGCTGTCTGTCTGTCTGTCTGTCTGGCTCGTCTCTCTCCGTGCTTGTCTTGTCTGTCTGTCTCTCTGTCTCTCTCTCTCTGTCTCTCTCTCTCTCTCTCTCTCTCTCTCTCTCTCTCTCTCTCGTTGTGGGTGTTCTTGGCTCTGAAGGGGTCTTCTCGGTCACCGTATTGCAGTTTGGGTTACCTTACTTGTGAACTGAGACCAGGGTCAGTGTGACCTATTTGATCAATTGAGTCGACGGCCCATCATGTTCCCATTGGTGACCTTGGCGCATTCAGAACGTCAGCCACAGATGGTCACAGTGACTGCATTTGGGATTACTTGACTTGTGACCTCGAGTCACGTCGAGTCACGCAGATCCATTTTATGACCCATGACGGTTGCACGTTGATAATGGGCTTTTAATTGTCTATTTTGACTCCTTTGACGTTGAATTTAGCTCTTCTCCAGCCTGACCCATTCTGGCTTAGTAAACCTTTGACCACAGTCGTGGCCACGTTGAGCTGTTTTGGGTTACTTGACCTCAAACTTCAGTCTTGGCCATCACGTTCTATTTTTTGTCATGCTGTTTACTCATCCTAGCACTGGGTTCCTCTGACCCTTCAGGATCGTTTCACATTGACCTTGCCAAGGGTCTGATCCATTGTGGCTTTCTGCACTTTGACATCGTGTGCTACCACAATTCTGAATCTCCTAATCGATTTTAGGTTACAAAATTATTTTTTAAGCAAATTAAAAAAAAATGATCAGTGATGTGTACACAAATGGTTGAACTGAAGCAGCAACAACCTGTAGCGTATGGTGAACCCAGTGAAAAAAAAAAAAAAAACCAATTACAGTAATACTTAGTTACTCATATAACATCTGTTAGTGTCAGAATGACTCATAATCAATGACATGAGATTAATCGTCGATTTATTTTGACACATTCTGGATCCTTGACACATCCAGGGTCATGCATATTGACATAAATTATAGTTTACTCTGGCTCCGTATATGACGGTAAACACCAGTCTGGGTACTAAAGGCCTGTGTAAGACATGATACATCACCATGCGTTTTTCACCCTGACCCATTCTGGAAACTGGATCTTGGTCACAACAAGACATGGTTGATTGAATAGTCTGTGACTTTGATCCGGGTCATCACTGTTTTGGTCATTTGATCATTCACCTTTCTTTGGTCACCTCGCCTCCTCTCGATCGGTTGTCATCATCTGAACCAGACCCACTACGATCCATCAGGGCTTCTTGACCTATAATGCCGTTCTCTGTGGTAGTGTATCGTTTGTATCAGATGACTTGCATGACTGTCATCCTTCCTTGGTCTCATGTACCCCTGAGCCATTCCGGACCGCTAAACCTTCTTCAACATTGATCTGGTTCGCCGTGGTCCAGTTTCGGTTCCTGACGTTAGTGTGGGTCAGTAGGACCCATTCTGGGTCATTTGACATTAACTCCGCTTTGTTACCGCGTCCCACTCTGGATCACTTACGGTGATCTTGATGTGGGTCACCGTGACCCGTTTCGTTACTTGACCTTTAACCTCGTTCTGCTTTTCCCATAACTTGTTTGGGTCACTTGACATTTTGTCTTGGTCTGGTTCGGACTGTGATTGGTAGGTTTCTAGATATTTAAGATTTATTTGGAATCACTGTGACCCGTTTTGGTTACCTGCCCTTGGGTTTTGATCTGGATTTGCCACGATCCACTTCATTTTTGGCTTCACTGGTCCGGACCACCACAATCCTTGGTCGTCATGATCCACTTTGGGTCACTAGAACCTTTTAGGTCGATCTAAGTTGCCATGACCCGTTTAAGTCACTCGACATTTTGCATGGCTCATGCCAACCACACATTCAGGGTCTCCTGATTTTTTTTTTTTTTTTTTAACCCACTGTCTCAATCACGGCAACGCAGTTGGGATCAGGTCGCGGTCATAAACCGCAGTGCAGGATGGATGAAGAAACACGGGGAGAAGGGGCTGGGTGTGGGATGGCTTGGGATGATGGTGGTGGTGGTTGTGCAGACCTGGGTGAAGCATAGATCCAGGAGGGGATGGGGACAGGGGTCTGTGGAGATCTGAATGGACGACATGTCTGAGGAAACGGACTCGTTGGAATCATAGACCTGGAGTCACAGAACCATCAGACACAGCAAGACAGGTGGACAGGTGTTGACAGGGATAGAGAGGAGGAGAGGGGGAGGCAGAAAGATACAGAAGAGAAAGAGGGGTATGCTTGGATATAGTATGTGTGTGTGTGTGTGTGTGTGTGTGTGTGTGTGTGTGTGTGTGTGTGTGTGTGTGAGAGAGAGAGAGAGAGAGAGAGAGAGAGAGAGACAGACAGACAGACATATAAGGTGGATGACAGACATAGAGGTCAACCAACTCGGTGTTTTAGAAAGTTGGACATTATATAGAAAATAACGCGCAGACAGGCTAGATCGTGTTGACAGGTGACAGTGCATCGCGTTGGCGACCTGGTACATCGAAAATTGTGTTTGGACAAATTGGGCTGTAACATGGTTTTTGTGGCGACGTTTTCTGTCAACCAGAACGTGGACCCGGTTAGGGAAGGGTGTAAATAGGTGGACTTTGAAACGGCTAGAACAGTTTAGCACACGTAACAGTGCAATTAAACGGTAGGAGAGGAGGGGAAAGACCATGGTTTAGGTCAGCAATCATCCACGCCAAGAAAGAAGGGAAAGGGGGTGGGTGGGGGTGAAACCATGTTTCAGCCTGTCTCAACGTTTCCTTACGAGGGGAAAAGGGGGCACTGGGAAATATGGGGGGGGGGGGGGGGGGGGGGGGGGGGGGGGGGGGGGGGCTGTGTTTATGCCAGAAATGTGTTATGTGTATTATTATTATTTTTTTTTATTTTTTTTTTTTAGTAGTTGTGACAAAGTGTACGGATAAATCTGGTACGCACACCAGCTGATCTTGAAAAAAAAAAAAAAAAAAAAAAACAGACATCTGTATTTTCAAATGCTACATTAAGTTATTCTCAAATTGAATTGAGATGGGTTATGATCAAAAGAGGTATATATGGGTATTCTGTTGTTGCACACCAGTACCTTGATTGTCTCGGTCCAGCGACACCATTGTTGCTTCAAGCTGGATCGCAAGCCGCCTCCCAGGTGTTTCACAACTCCTGTTGCAAGCGATGCAGTGTTGGTTTGTCGGAAGGATTAAAAAGTTGAGGTTTCTCTGGCTCATTGATTGAATATAAAACGCCCTCGTGCTCCTTCCCCACCATCCCACCCTCACTCCCACCCACCCCACCCCTGTTTTTAATTTTTTTTTTACACCCCCCCCCCCCCCCCCCCCACAACTCCATCTTCCCCAGCCTTTCCTGTGGAGAGAGGGGCGGCTGTTTGTCCCCGCCCACCCTCTTCTTGTGGCAGTCCAGTGTGTGTGGTTTGTGGTGATGGCAGTCAATGAACCCCGGACTGTTCCATTGGCCGCTCGGGGAAAAAAGGGGGAACAGGCAGGCCGAGGGGCCGCTTCCCCCTCGTGCTTTGCCCATACATTCCGGGCTGGGTGCGCGTGGCGGTTTCCCTTCTTTACCTCCCCTCCCTCCCCTGGTCGGCGAACGTGTGGCCCCGGCTGCCAATCTGTCAAGTGTCACAGCTTACGGTTTGACATGATGTATGGCTCCAGCCGTCAGACAGGAGGGGGGCCAGGGTCACTAAAGCTTAGCACCCCGTTTTTGCCGCCCTCTTCTTTCTCTCCCCCCTTTCTCCTCCCTCTCCTCCTCCCCCTCCTCCTCCCGATTTCCTCCGTAGCGATCCCGCAACGGGCCAAGTGCCGGCGCAGTGTAGAAGCGCGCGACTGGCGGGGCTCCTGTGGTAGTATTCGGAGCTCGTGCAGTAAGGTTGTCGTAGGTAGTGTGAGTGAGTGAGGGGCAGAGAGAGAGAGTGAGCGGCGCCGTCCGTCCGTCCCTCCCTGGGGCTTGTGGAGAGGGGAGAGCAAGAGAGAGAGAGAGAGAGAGAGAGCGAGAGCAGGCAACAGACAGACCTCAGCTGACCTCCTCATCACCAAGTGGCCTTACACCATCATCACATCCCCTCCCGTGGCTGGCCGACCGACCTGACCCTGTCCTCGGCGGCTCCCCGTCTGTCTGTCCGTCCGTCAGCCTGTCCCAAGCCACGTCCGGTGCTTTTTTTTTTTTTTTCCCCACCATGCGTGTGGTGTGGTTGTGTTAGTTAGTCGGTGTGTCTGTGCGCGTGGGGTTCAGTGCCGGTGGTGTGCCTTCTTCTTCTCCTTGCCTTGTGCGCGCCTTGTCATGTGCTCGACGTGTGCGGTCGGTGCTGTAGCCGCAGTGGACGCTACGACTGCTCCTGCCATGCCGGTGTGTA
>JADBJO010003645.1:100000-110000 GCA_016801955.1 Conus betulinus | reverse complement strand
TGTGTACTCAGTATTGTCTGAATGAGACTGCATTCAGAGTTCAGCTGGAACCATCATTGTTCATGGTCAGTATGACATGCCAAAGGGCAGACACTGCGGCTCGTTTGACTGCCTGAATTCCCCTAGACAGATAACATGGAACCATCCCATGGACTGTTGACATCGGTGTGAAGAGCGTTCCGATTATTTCCCCTGCCTGATACTTCCACCACCCCCCTCCTCCCCACCCCACTCCCCCTTTGCTGGTCGCTAATGATTACTTCCCTGCTCAATGGTCACCCTGGTTGTCGCCGCTGCTCGATACTGTCCCTGCTAGTCTAGAGCTATTCAGTACTTCCCCTGCTCGATGGTCGATGGTCATACACACACACGCATATGCGCTCGTGACCGTATACACTGGCGCGCACACATGGGCCCGTGCCCACATGTAGCCATACATACACACACGTGTATATTCTCTACACGTACAGACTGTGATAACAATGGCACAGCCAGTGTTAATGAGGTACGTGTACTCAAGGTCTGATCAGCGCGCTGGGTAATGCGTAGGTCCGACATCTGCGAAGTCGTAGCCGTGAGACGCTCTTCATAAATTCTCTCATCTTAGTCCTTGATTCGTTTATAACCTGTCACCTTCAAATCATGCGCAGCATGGTCTCAAAACTGAGCGGATGTGGTGTAGCGTATATTATGGACTAGCCCTCGTGCAGTGGCTCCACCTTGACGAAACTTAAACTGATGCTGACCGTGATAGTCCGCTGTTTAGCACTCATCCTTGTTCGATATTCTTCTGCTAGCAAGTCGCTGCTCAGTACTCGCCCCTTGCTTTGGTACTATCCCTTTCTGGTATTCCTTCCGCTTGGAATTCCAGGGCTCCACTCGATGCTTCCCCGTCCACAACGTTACCTCTGAAGTTTTTCCTTCGGTATTCGCCGCCACCACCCCACTCCGCACAGAAGCTTTTTTTCCCGTCAAAGATAAAGGTGGATTATAGCATGGGGGAAAGAAAATGCTCCACAATGCCTAGGGAAATTGCAGTGTCATTTAATTAAAACAAAAAATCTACTCTTAATATTTGATGGATGTAAGTCTTGTCAGGGAAAGGGGTTGAAAGGAAATTTTTCACGAACTATTGGTAAAAGAAAACAACACACACACACACACACACACACACACACACACACACACACACACACACACTGTCAATTCCGTTCGCGTTGTTTTTATCCCAGCCGACCACACGATGCCATATCAGGATTGTCATCTCATCGAAGTTAATTCCGAAATAGATGGGGGGGGGGGGGGGGGGGGGGGGGGGGGGGGAAAAAAAAAAAAACACCCACACGCGCAGAAACGCGGGCGCGCTTGCATGCACACAAGCTCGCACCCAATCACACGGCCTAGGCAAGCAAGGGAGTATGGAGCGGGGGGGGGGGGGGGGGGGGGGGGGGGTCAGGGAGTCAGCATTTGAGCATGGGGAGTATGGCGCAGTGGATCCATCAACACGGGGGAGTATTGACTTGACCTTGTCGGGAGGTGAAGAGTGCCCGGTGGGTCATAGTGCCGTTGGGTTCCTCCCATCAGGTTCAGTGAGACGTATGGGGATGCTTGTTGGTATGGGGATGCTTCGTTCATCAGGAGGCAAAGACTTCCGTCATTTGTCGCCAGGGAGAGAATTGTTCAAAACGCTGTCAAGAGATGACGACAGGCCAAACACCTCACTTGAGTTACTGTGTGACGTCGTGTCCGGTTTCAGCGGTCCTATTAAATTCGTCACAAGCTTCCGTGATGACCACGCGGACACTAGTCTTGTCAACAAGGCAAAGGGTTGGTGGACGGGACTTTGCCTGGTAGAGTGGTCAGCATTGAGGACACCTCTTCTACCTGACTCCTTCACGCACCGGGGGGGGGGGGGGGGGGGGGGGGGGGGGGGGGGGGGCTAAGGCTGTAATCCCCCCATTAGTCTTCATTTTCACAAATGTTTGCATATAGAATAACATTTTTCTAGGGAACAGTTATGGATGATAATTAGGGGTATGTTTCATGATTGTGATATTCTAAGCAGTTATCTTTGCCGGCTTTCAGTAACTGTAATCCCCCCATTAGTCTTCATTTTCACAAATGTTTGCATTATAGAATAACATTTTTCTAGGGAAACAGTTATGGATGATAATTAGGGGTATGTTTCATGATTCAAATATGTGATATTCTAAGCAGTTATCTGGCCGGCTTTCAGTAACATGTTGTCAGGAGTAGGTGATGTATGTGTGTGTGTCATATCAATACTCTCAGAATATGGCCGTTGGGTTTGGTTTTAAACTTTTGGCTGCTAAATGCTTTGTTGATTTACGTGTTACTTCCTTAATCATTTTTTCGAATATTTCTGAAGTCACTAAGTGAATTAAGGGGTAATTTGGACTATATCTTCCCAGCCGTGTTTGGGGGGGGGGGGGGGGGGGGGGGGGGGGGGGGGGGGAGAATAACTAAATTCCACGTTACTGTCAAAATCTTGGCGGATATCTTCTGTGTCATTTCCACTCATGCGAATCGAAAGCAGGGATTATTTTTTTTTTTACCAGGATTTTGCGTTCATGGCATTGCGTTTGATTGGCTACTTAGGTGCCGGCCGACATGTTCAAGTGATCGATTCTGAGCTGTAAATTCATCGGCGTCGATATAACTAGAAGGTTCGGCACAAGTGTAATTCTCAGTGTTATCGGCAGAGACCTTAATCAGTAGATTGCCCAAGACTCGACATTAATTTAATACAGAGTGGAGTCAAGAACACTGTTTTGAGGAACTCCGCTGATAACAGAGTAATCACGTGAGCACTGTTGCGTATTACCGCACAGATACAGATTTTATGTACATTTCCCCATATACGTACTTATGGAGAAAAATGTAACTTGACACATCTAGGAATTCAACTTTAATCATCAGCGGTGGTGGCTAACCTTCCACATCATCCATAAACGAAAGGTACACCATCTTTGTTTGCTAATATTTCTTATTAAGATGGTTATTCACAAATCCAACGTAACAAAAATTAACGACACAAAATGTCACACATGATGACAAATTGGTGACATGCTTGTTTGAATCTATTTTCACAGGACTACTCCCTTTTTGTCTTTAACCCCATACACACTGCCTTACTGTGTAGCCACGAAAAACAAAACAAACAAACAAAAATAGCCATTCAACCAGTCAACAACAATTGGTGACATGCTTGTTTGGATATATTTTCACAACTCTCTGTTTTTGTCTTTACCACGATACATACCCTCCGAGACTGACTAGTCCTCAAGAAAAAAAACAACAACAACAACAAAACAAAAAAAAAACAAACAACGTCAGGTGTATTTGAAATAGAGTTCTGGTTCGACAAAACCCCTTCCGTGTCATGCTGCTAGGATAGTAGTTGATGTAGAAGATACATAAGACTTCGTTCGTGATTATTACGACGATGATCTGTTTGTGGGGGTTCCTTTTGACACCCAAAAAGCCGTCAGCAGATGAACAGATCAACGAAAAACGCAGCCATTTGCAGAAGCAGGCTCGCTTTCAGCTTTCTTCACCGTTGACATCGTTCGCGCTGATTGTCTCTGCACGAACACAGCGGACAGTTTTTGAACACACGCCGGTGGAATGCATTGCAGTAACGCCGCCGTGAAAAGGTGACTGTGGTAGGAAGTGGCACATAGAGAGTTCGACATTCATGACACTTAAAAACAAGAATGGACTGTTAAAATGGTGCCGCACGAAGACACGTGTTTGACCTTTTTCAGTTTACATCTGTAGGTTGTTTTAAAATCAGTTCTTTAGCGTGAATTCAACAAATGATTGTAGATCTAAGCCACCTCAACACCAAGGATGAAGGAGACGCGGGCACATATAAGTTTTATAGGCCCAGCATTTGTGTCGATCTCATTGATTAGCGCTGTCTGGGAGAGAAGCCACACTGTCCGCGAGAGCGCCTGTGAATGACATCGACACAAGGGAGGGAGAGAGGAGAGAGAGAGAGAGAGAGAGAGGGGGGGAGGGGAGGGGAGAGCCAGAAAAGAGAGACTTGAGAGAGAGAGGGAGAGAGAGGAGAGAGAGGGAGAGGGAGGGATAGGGGGGAGCCAATAAAATGCGACTTGACCGAAACGGGGGAAGAGGAAGGAAACGAACGTGAAAAGAAAAGCAAAAAAAAAAAAAAAAATTGAAAAACAACGGAACAGCGATTAAAAAGCGAACTAACAAAAAGAAAACAAATTCACACACACACACACACACACACACACACACACACTGGGAGGGGGGGGAGGAGGGGGAGGAGGGGAAGGGAGGTGGGGGAGGGGCAATGAACTCTGGTGTTTTCTGTGGATGCAAACCGAAGCGGAAAAACCAACCTCTCCAACTGCCCCCTTCATCCCAATTGGTTTTCATGTGAGTCTTGCGGTCCTCATGCATTTATTCACACACGAGGCATTGAGAATTATCTCGCTTCTGTCGGTTTGGTTTGGTTTGGTTTGGTTTGTGTGTGTGTGTGTGTGTGGGTGTGTGTGTGTGTGTACACATTTATATTCGTCTTCGCCAGGATGTTAGTGACTTTTGACGGTGATCACACGCGACTTTGTAAATACGCTACAGTTTCGGGTGGGGCTTCAAGAGAGAACACAGCACATTGCAGTGGAATTAGTTTTGAAGAAGAAGATCAGTATTTTCATCTGCTCTTAAGATTTTACAGAAGACAGATTGTTAACGAAATTTCCGGTGTGTTTTTTAGAAGGTGAATTTTAAAGGGTAGTGTGAGTGAGGTTTTTTTTTCTTTTTTTTTTTCTTCCCAAGTCAGAGTTTGCGTGTGTGTGTGTGTGTGTGTGTTGAAAAAATGACCTGTGAGTTTACTTCAACGCTGTGATACAGCCTTTTGAGGCCGGATGGGCTTAAAGCTACATTACCAACCATTACGTATCGGAAGCTAGTTCAGTTGGCTGGCATGTTAACAAACAACACCGCCCCACTCCCCACCCCTTTCCCACCCCCTCAACCCCCCTTTTCAGAATTTGATAATCAAGCATTCTTTATCCATATGCAGCTTTTGGAGCCTGCGTTTTGCTGATTTACCGAATCATTTATTTCTTTTAATAATTCCCATTCAAAGCCGTGTGCAATTTGTTTCTTTTTTCATATTATTGTTAATAATTCCCATTCAAAGCCGAGGATGATCAAGCCGTGAGCTGCAAGGGTTGTCTGTACCGAGTGTCGTTTTTCATAATACGCTAGCGCGGTATTTGGAAATGGAACTTATTGTGTAGGAAGCGTTTTTGTTTCCTTCCGAATGTATTCGAGGAGGGTCATGATGACAAAGGAAGAACATGGTCCTGTTTGACAGTGATGGTGGAGCAGTGTAGTTCATGACTAGGTTCGTTTGAACGTACGTGTTTTGTAGTACGTGGAGATTCGTCCCCGAGCATGTCGACTTTTGTTTGTGCTATGTCTGTGTGTTCTGTAAGACTTGCTTTAAGCGCTGCCTATTATATCTGTCTGTCTGTAATATCTCTCTCTCTCTCTCTCTCTCTCTCTCTCTCCTCTCTCTCTCTCTCTCTCTCTCTGACTTACACACGTGCCCGCATCCCGCATACTCACAAACACATACTTGTGATTTGAGCGATGATACGTCGACTTTTTTTTTTTTTTTTTTTTGGTACGTATCTTACTGCTTTAATAGATGTTGGTGTTTAATAATCTGTTCACCCTATAAATCGCTTAGGTGGTGGGCATTGAGGACTTGATTGAAAATCTGCTTTCTAAGCAAATCTTGCTCCAGTGGATATTTCTCTTGTGTTGAAAGCAGTGGTGTAGTTCAGCCAGCTGTGAAGGAGGAGCAGAGGAAGACATCAGAAATTGGAATTGTGTGTTTGATGACATGTAAGGTCCTTGTTATCAGCCGGGTGTGCTTTCTTTCCGTAGAGTGTCCACAATCATCACGCTGATTATTGACACTTGCGTGTGTATGACCGTTTTTTTTTTTTTTTTTTTTTTTTTTTTTTTTTTTAATTCGGCCATTAAGGCAGCCATACTCCAACTTTGGGGAAGGTGCATGCTATGTGTAACGTGTCGTCCACACCAACGGCTAAACTGACCTTCTCTTCCGAAAGTTGGTGGTGGTATTTGACGTGTGTGCAAGATGTTATGCGTGCGTTCACGCACGGAACCTCGGTCTATAGTCTCAATCGAAGGACTGTGTTGAACGTTCATGTCTGTGAACACATTACCCACCCACCCCCCCACCCACACATATATATATATATATATATATATATATATGCTTCTTGTCGCTTCTTAACTGATGCAATTATTATTATTATTATCATCATTATTATTATTATTATTATTATTATTATCATTATATTGAACACGCATCACATAACTTTTATGGATTTATTTTGTTGAATGAAAATACGAAGGAAAATAAAATGTAGTATGGTTTAGAATTTGAGTAATAAAACATTTAAGAAAAAGAAAGTCTGTGTGGGTATGTTTGAAGCTTTCTTCAAACGATGGGATTCGTCGAATCGTTCACACGACTTTGACTGTCGTCCTGCTGTCAAACAGCAAGTGATGCAAGCATCTGATTTGTTCTTTCTTTTCTTTGCTTTGAAAATCCTGTTCTAGTTTATAATTTGAACGTGAGAACGGTTAAAAATTTTTTTGTTTGTTTTTGTTTTTTTTTTTTTGGTCGTACATTGTGAAAACCAGAGAAAAGACAACAATAGGAATAAAAAAGCACCCCCCAAAAAAAAACACACACACACACACACGCACGCACGCACGCACGCACGCACACACACACACACACACACACACACACACACACACACACACACACACACACACACACACACACACACAGAAGGCAATTAGAAAAGAGGAGAGGTGAGGTAAGAGGGAGAGGGGGAAGGAGAGGGAGAGAGAGAGAGAGAGAATGAATGAAAATGAGTGTACTCGAGCGTATCAAAAGAAAAAAAAAAAAAAGTTAATGAGCTGACTCGGAATTGCTGGTCAGTTAAGCTTGATTGTGTTCAAGCATTTGAAAAATTAGAGCGCAGAAGAAATGCTTTCTGTGTCAAGTTTACAACCGTCGATGGAATTAATCTGATTTTTCTTTTAAACACGACATTGATGTATTATTCTTTTGCTTTGGAGCTCTATAACAGAGCTGTCACAGTAGCCTTAAATTGATTTTTTTTTTTTTTCAATTTGGCAACAAACAGCAGCTTTTTGCGTTTGATAACAAAAGGGCATTAAATCTGGTATCGACATAGCGCGTATTCGAACGTTGTGATTTATCTTATTTCTTTTCAGATAGCATTGATTTTTTGTGGCTTCTATCAGTTTTGTCTCCCCCCCCCCCCCCCCCCCCCCCCCCCCAAACCCCACCCCCCCACCCCTGTTACCCACCACCATCCCGCCCCCCCAAACCCCTCCTACCACCACCATCCCGTTCTCCCCTCCTAAGTCTGTGTTTTAACTGATTTTGTTCTGGATTTGAATTTCCCTTTTCATAAACAGAACATGCACGCTCGCACGGACGTTGTTTGTGTATAACTTCCTTAAAAGATGAGATATATTCAGTACAACATTAACATTGCTTTTTTTTTTTTTTTTTTTTTTAATATCTAGCATGTAATCGATATAGGCATCCTTATATATGTAAAAAACATACACGCACGCGCGCGCGCATCGGGGTTTTGTTTTGCTTTGTGTTGTTTTTTTTTCTAATGCAGAAGTTTCTTCGAAGGATGGGATTGACGTGATATGTAAAAGAACAATATACTAGATTTTCTTTTACCTGCGTTGTAGATGCTCCGACAAGAGCATCGTACTCCCCCCCCCATCGTTCTGCCTTTCCTTTTCTTTTTTTTTCTCTTTTATTTTCGTTTTTGTGTATTTATTTATTTTTGTTTGTTTGGGGTGGGAAAGAGAAAACCTGCATCCCATGTAAATTCTCTTTTTTTTTTCAAGTGATGGGGTTTAGCTGATTGTCATAGAAGTCGACTTGGTGTCAAACAGTCTGGCAGCACCCAAAGCAGCCATCTTAAATTTAACAGCAGCTTTTACTAGTGTAGAATTTGAATCCAGAAGAAAGTCCTGTTTCCCCCCCTTTTTTTTTTCTTTTCTTTCGAGTGTGAGTGTGTGTTGGGGGTGGGGGGGGGGGGGTGAGTGATATGATTTTATCAATGGCTTCCCATGATGCGTAGGATGCGCGCTTATTTACGCACGACAACGCGTCATTTTACCGTCTGGAATTGCGTTTGATGCACAGATGTTACCCTCTGAAATTAAAACCCAGTACGTTGGTTCACTTCGTAACATCCGTAAGAGCAGGCCTGCCCCCGAGTCGTGGAATCATCGTTACTAAAAGTTGCCCGAAGCGGGATTTTGAGCGGTGAAGAACGGGCTCTGGAAGCAAATTCATCGCTGAAACCCCGATGCCGCTATGCTTAGTGCTTGCTAACTAAGCGTAGAGATTTTTTTTTTCTCTTTTTTGTTTGTTGTTGTTGTTTTTTTGTTTTGTTATATACAGAACAATGATTAATTAACGTCATTGAAGCAAATAAGTGCATTGCTGAATGAAAAAAAAAAATGATCATCAGTAGTTTTGTAGGACTGAATGGTGTAGGTTTTTCTCTTTTTTTACTTTTATCTTTTTCAGTTGTTTGGAAAAAAAAATGGTCTGCAAATCTGAGTGCGTATTTTTGTACATCTCTGTGTTTTGTTCAGTTTTTGCTTTCGAGAAATGTTGTTTTCAGAATGATCACCTATTATCCATTGTCTTTAACGTTTTCAGTAACCTGGACAAGATGGTTCTGCGTCGGTTACTTAGGTCTTTATTTCTGTAGAATAACTGTCCTTCGTTTTCACTGCAAATTCATTTTCACCGGTGTCATTGACTCGAACGAAACGAAATGAAAGGCTTGGTACGTAGCTCCCCCGATCACCCCCACCCCGACCCTTTCCCCCACCTCTCCCCGTCCCCTCCCCGAGATTGTCCAGTTTGTTGTAAACAACATTATGAAACAACTCCCCGCCTCTGACACCAGTGGCTGACCGTGGCTTGTGAAACTCTGTGTGTGTGTGTGTGTGTTTCTTGTGCGCGCGCGCGTGCGTGCGTGTATGTTTGTGTGCGTGCGTGCGTGTGAATTCATGTGGTGTGTGTTGTGTGTGTGTGTGTGTGCGCGTACGTGCGCGCGCGCTTGTTTGTGTGTGTGCGCGCGTGCGCCGGAGGAAGGCGGGATCGGGGGAGGGGGGGGGGGGGGGATTGAAATAATAACGGGGAGTTTGTATTGTAGACGATGTGTGTGGGACGGGCAGTAGCATACCGCCTGTTGTCTGACGGAGCTGGTGTGGCCGCGTGTCTGTTATACACAGGGGTGCAGTGTAATGCTATTGGAAGATGGATCTGGTTCCAACAGGCGTGAAAGGTGTGTGACAGGTTTCGCTCTCCGCTGCTGCTCCTCCCGGAGGTTGTCGTTCATCCGGGTGGTGATGAAATGATCGAAGCGCGTGCTAGTTTGTATCATGTGATTGGGGGGAGGGAGGTGGGGGCTGGCTTTTGGGGGCCTTTTAACGGGATTTTTCCCATTGCCAACATTATCATTGCGGGTCCCAGATAGAGAAGTACTTTTCGTGCATTAGAGTGAGGTTGATGGCTTGTCGTATCACTAGAGTATCACAGTTAGGGCAAGTCCATTTTAGAGCCCATCTTGATGATCTCCTAACGCGGCCTCCCCCTCCCCTTCCTTCTCCCCGTTCACCCCCACCCCCACCACTCCACCCCTTTCTCGCTCTCTCTTGTTTTTTTTTTTTTTTTTTTTTTTCCGATTTCATTGTTCATGTATTTTGTTTTCAAAATGCTGTTATAATCTCTGCTGGATTAATACAAGGTGTTAAAAAGAAAAACAGCTAATCGCTTTTATTTTGATTAACGCTGGCATTTGTCGTGTGTCCATAA
>JADBJO010003645.1:35000-95000 GCA_016801955.1 Conus betulinus | reverse complement strand
CAGTCTCTCTCTCTCTCTCTCTCTCTCTCTCTCTCTCTCTCTCTCTCTCTCTCTCACACACACACACACACACACACACACACACACACACTGTGTTTGGACACGCACACATAATTACACACACACACACACACACGTACACACACACACATGCACATGCACATGCACGCAACCTCTTTGAGTTATTGAATTGTAAAATAAAAAGGCTGGTAAAATGCACTGATATAGCCTAAAGGCAAGGTTTTTATGGATTGATTAGGACAGCAATCCAGTGCACATTTTAGACATGAGATGGCACCGTATATAAAGTGGGTATTGGTGAGCTACGTTGCTGACATTAAATCTCTTTCCATGTTCAAGTTACTGCATGATAACATTGCAAAACAGACTTGATAACCACGCTGGGGTATCTGTGTTATGTTGAACAATTGGAGTATTATGACTATAAGACAGATGTTGCCATGGGTCTCTGTGTGTGTGTGTGTGTGTGTGTGTGTGAGATACTCTATGCTATTTGTTGACAATTGTAGTAATGTGATTACAAGACAGACGTTACCATAGCTGTGTGGGTTGAGGGTACTCTTTGTTGCTACTTCAGACAATTAGAGTGTGAGATGTGTACAGGACATACTTTACCATTGCTGTGTCTGTTGGGAGTACTCTTTGCTACAGGTTGCTGTGATTGTACTATTGTGGAGCAGACTGTAACATAGCAGTGGTGTATGTGATGCTGTAGGTTGCTTTGATTGTACTATTGTGGAGTAGACTGTATAACGTAGCAGTGTGGCGTATGTGATGCCACAGGTTGCAGTGATTGTGGAGCAGGCTCAATATCATAGCAGTGACGTATGTGATGCCACAGGTTGCTTTGATTGTACTATCGTGGAGCAGACTGTATAACACAGCGGTGGCGTATGTGATGCCACAGGTTGCTTTGATTGTACTATCGTGGAGCAGACTGTATAACATAGCGTGGCGTATGTGATGCTACAGGTTGGTGCAGTGATAGTACTATTGTGGAGCAGGCTGTATAACATAGCAGTGGTGTATGTGACGCCACCGGTTGCAGCGATTGTTCTATTGTGGAGCAGGCTGTATAACATAGCGGTGGCGTATGTGATGCTACAGGTTGGTGCAGTGATAGTACTATGTGGAGCAGGCTGTATAACATTGCAGTGGTGTATGAGACACTACAGGTTGCAATGATTTAACACCTGATTTCTGTGCTGTGTGGTTGCAGGGCAGCAAGTTTGGGATGGTGCAGCCTCCCTACCCGGGTCTGATGATGTACAATGACTTCGCACAGCCCCCTCCCGCTCACATGGGCATTCCACCCGTCCACACTGACCCCAAAACAGGTCAGACACGGCTGGCTGGTGTGTGTGTGTGTGTGTGTGTGTGTGTGTGTGTGTGTGTGTGTGCATGCACGCACACACACACATGCACATATTTTTTCCTGTTTCCCTTTTTTCTAATCCCCACACTGTTTAACATCCCCCCCCCCCCCCCCCCCCATACACACCTCCAACATTCTCATTCAGAGAGAGAGGAAGGGAAGGAGGATGGGCATTAAATGAGATGGGATAGCATTGGGGAAGGATAAGTGAGGGGAGGGAGGGAGGGAGCCAATGTGTTCACATGCAATCTGGCTCCCAAAACAATCCAGACTTTTTTTATTGCCGGAATCCAGATGTGATACCCTGGCCCTGCAGGTAGCCGGGAGTGTATATGGATGTTTTATGACAGCCGTTAATCTGCCACAGTCCGCTGACCTTGTCATTAGCTCTCCCCCCAGACCAGCTGCTTGTCATTTCTTCCATTGTTGCTTTTTCAGTGGTCTGTGGGTTTTCCAATGCCCGCATGCCAGATAAACATGCTGCATGTTCAATCCAGAGATTGGAACAGGATTCTGACTGTAGTTTTATCAAATGAAAACCAGCCTTAGACTGTCCATCAGTAATCAGCGTGAGGTTTTCACGGGATTGTCATGGAACAGCCTGCCGAGCAGCACGGTGAAGGTGTGGAAATGCAGGCTGAAGAAGAGCATGGACAAAGCTGGCACCGCATGACATCAGTAGGTGTCGGAGGCTGTCAGCAGCACTCTTGCTGACTATCAACGCTGATAGCTGTTGTGTCGTGGCACACAGCGCTGCAACCCTGGCAGGGTGAATTGATAATGACCATGCCACAAACAGGTCAGGGTTTGATCCGGTGATTGCAGCTAGTCATTTTTTGCAACCGTTACGGTAAAATGGATGCTGCACCACTGTCTTCCAAAGGATGATGGTCAAGTCAGCCAAGGCAGATGGGTCAAACAAGACCTAGCTTGGTCATTGCATTAGGTGAAAGTCATGCGCTATCAAGGCAGTGGTTCTCTATCCCACCACCAACACAGGATCAGAGGAAAAAATAAGCTGCGTTACTGACAGCGGATATGTATGTGTGTATATAATATATATATAGGTCATTGTGGTGAGGGGACGGGTCAGTGAGTGAGGGGAGGGTCGGTTCAGTGAGGGGCGGGTCAGTGTGGGCTCGGGTCAGTGAGGGGAGAGGTTAGTGAAGGGACAGGTCAGTGTGGGGAGACGTCATTGTGGGGACAGGTCAGTGAGGGGACTGGTCATTGTGGGGACAGGTCAGTGAGAGGGTGGGTCAGTGAGGGGGGCAGGTCATTGTGGGGAGAGGTCAGTGAGGGGGCAGGTCAGTGAGGGGACAGGTCATTGTGGGGAGAGGTCAGTGAGGGGACAGGTCAGTGAGGGGACAGGTCAGTGAGGGAGAGGTCAGTGAGGGGACAGGTCATTGTGGGGAGAGGTCAGTGAGGGGACAGGTCAGTGAGGGAGAGGTCATTGTGGGGACAGGTCAGTGAGGGGATAGGTCACTGTGGGGACAGGTCAATGAGGGGACGGGTCAGTGAGGGGAAGGATCATTGAGGGAGAGCTCAGTGAGGGGACAGGTCAGTGAGGGGACAGGTCATTGTGGGGACAGGTCAGTGAGGGGACAGGTCAGTGAAGGGACAGGTCAGTGAGGGGACAGGTCATTGTGGGGACAGGTCAGTGAAGGGACAGGTCAGTGAAGGGACAGGTCAGTGAGGGGACAGGTCATTGTGGGGACAGGTCATTGTGGGGGACAGGTCATTGTGGGGGACAGGTCAGTGAAGGGACAGGTCATTGTGGGGACAGGTCAGTGAGGGGACAGGTCAGTGAGGGGACAGGTCATTTTGGGACAGGTCAGTGAGGGGACAGGTCAGTGAAGGGAGAGGTCAGTGAGGGAGAGGTCAGTCAGGTGACAGGTCAGTGAAGGGACAGGTCAGTGAGGGGACAGGTCAGTGAAGGGATAGGTCAGTGAAGGGACAGGTCATTGTGAGGACAGGTCAGTGAGGGGATAGGTCATTCTGGGGACAGGTCAGTGAGGGAATAGATCATTCTGGGGACAGGTCAGTGAGGGGATGAGTCAGTCAGTGAGGGAGAGTCAGTGAGGGGACAGGTCAGTGAGGGAACGGGAGAGTGAGGGGACAGGTCAGGTCAGGGGTGGGGATAGGTCAGTGAGGGGAGGGGACAGGTCAGGTCAGGGGAGTGGATAGGTCAGTGAGGGGAGGGGACAGGTCAGGTCAGGGGAGGGGATAGGTCAGTGAGGGGACAGGTCAAGTGAGGGGAGGGGATAGGTCGGAGAGCGAATAGGAGAGTGAGGGGACAGGTCAAGTGAAGGGAGGGGATAGGTCAGTGAGGGAACAGTAGAGTGAGGAGACAGGTCAAGTGAGGGAGAGATCATTGTGGGGACAGGTCAGTGAGGGGACAGGTCAGGTCAGTGAGGGGTGAGGTCTTTGTGGAGATAGGTCAGTGAAGGGACAGATCAGGTCAGTGAAGGGACAGGTCAGTGAGGGGGCAGGTCAGGTCAGTGAAGGGACAGGTCAAGTCAGTGAGGGGATAGGTCAGTGAGGGGTCAGGTCAGTGAAGGGAAAGGTCAGGTCAGTGAGGGAGAGGTCAGTGAGGGGGCAGGTCAGGTCAGTGAGGGGAGAGGTCAATGAGGGGACGGGTCAAGTCATTGTGGGGAGAGGTCAGTTAGGGGGCAGGTCAGGTCAGTGAAGGGAGAAGTCTGAGGGGGCAGGTCGGGTCAGTGAGGGGAGAGGTTAATGAGGGGACAGGTTGGGTCATTGAGGGGAGAGGTCAATGAGGGGACAGGTCAGGTCATTGAGGGGAGAGGTCAATGAGGGGACAGGTCAGTGAAGGGAGAGGTCAATGAGGGGACAGGTCAGTGAGGGGACAGGTCAGGTCAGTGAAGGGTCAGGTCAAGTCAGTGTGGGGGACAGGTCAGGTCAGTGAGGGGACAGGTCAGTGAGGGGACAGGTCAGGTCAGTGAGGAGAGAGGTCAGGTCAGTGAGGGGAAGTCAGGTCAGTGAGGGGAGAGGTCATTGTGGAGACAGGTCAGTGAGGGAAACAGGTCAGGTCAGTGAAGGGACAGGTCAGTGAGGGGACAGGTCAGTGAATGGACAGGTTACATGAGTGATGGGAGAGGTCAGTGAGGGGACAGGTCAGTGAGGGGGCAGGTCAGGTCAGTGAGGGGAGAGATCAGTGAGGGGACAGGTACAGCTAGGACAGGTCTGTGAGTGAGAGTGACAGGTTTGGGGTGGATCAGGTTGATTGTTGCATTTTGCATTGAAACGGAAGCAAAAATGGCTGTTTGATTATTGGTGTATGGTGATCATTACATGATGGTTGGTTGTCCTTGTTTCAGTAAAGGCACAGGTTTGCTGTTTGACGTATTAGATTTGTTTTGTTTTTGTTTTGTTTTAATTAACAATGTGTTTATGAACCCATGCAAGAACATCATTTTTTTGTTTTGTTGTATTTAAAGATATGTTTTTGGACCCGTATTCTTGTTTTCCATTGAAAAAGATTGGTTTCTTGTTGGTATTCTTGTTGGGACCGAGTGTTGCATTTCTTCTGTCTCTTCTTCGTATGCCATTGTATTGTGTGGGCTGAATCGTGTCTACTGTTGAATGGTCTAGCAGTAAGTTGGATGCAATGATGTGTTTCGGTATCACTATGTCACATGTTAACTTTACCTGGGAATTGAATCATATCATGCAAGTAGAGAGAAGATAAATTCGACTTCACTTTTGTCATGTTAGATGGTAGAAAGAGGAAGAGAGAGAGAGAGAGTGGGTGTGTGTGTGTGTGTGTGCGCGCGCGCATGTGCATGCATGCATGTATGTATGCATGTTGTGTGTGTGTGTGTGTGTGTGTGTGTGTGTGTGCACGCGCGCGCGCGTGTTGCAGGCTTTATTGTATAGAAAGTGAACAGGAAGATTCCTGATTTGATGCATGGATCTGTGTACATAAATCTGCTTATATACTGTTGATAGGCCACAATGACATTTTTAAAATGTGAAATGGAAGCAGCAGCTGCAGCAAACCTATTCTTAGTTTTGGTTAAAAAAAAAAGTGCGAACCTTTTCAGTGTAAGCCCTCTTGTCTGTAAGCACAGAGACAGGTTTGTCAGAGTCATGTTGATGCTGTCTCCTCAGAAACAAACGACAAATTAAAAAACAGATTTTGTGGTTGTTGCGAGGGAATTCAGTTTCTTGCAAGGATTTAAAGACTTAACTTCTGGAACTTTTTAATCACTCGAAGGTACGTTGGCAACTTGACCATACCAGTTGTAGCATCATGTTAAGAGAATTTTTGCTTTGACTGGCTGAAGTGAAAAGCCTGTAGTTTGAAGTAAGGTCAAAGTTATGTATGTGTGTGTGTTTGTTTTTTTTTTTGTAAAGTGCGACTTACAAAGCTTGGTATGAGTTATGAAAATTTAGTCACATTGGATTTTATCAAAGTTTGTAAAAAAAAAAAAAAAAAAAAAAGAGAATCTGAAAATATGTGTACTGTTTAAACTGTTGTTGATGGGCATCGATGGTGGAATTGTGTGTGTGGAGCGATGGTGGTTGGTGTGTGTGTGTGTGTGTGTGTGTGTATATGTTGTGTGTGTGTGTGTGTGTGTGTGTGTGTGTGTGTGTGTGTGTGTGTGTGTGTGTGTGTGTGTGTGTGGGAGGGGGGTATGGGAGGGGGCTATATGTGTATGGTGAGCTTGTTCAGGGGGTATTAATTGTGGATGTGTTGCACCGCTGTGGTTGCCTCCCCCTTTGTAGCGGCAGTGCTGTGGGCAGGTCTCCCCCGGCCCTCCATGTATGCAGCATACCCCCTCACAGCCAGTTTCCACACCCCCTCTACAGCCACGACTTCCCCCAGGTACCCTGGTGAGTACCACACTGCTGCGCACTCCGTCTCTGCATTTTTGGTTTTAGTTTGTTTTTGTTTAGAAAAGGAAATGTGTATTTATCGGTTATCGTTTTTTTTTTTTTTTTTTTTTTTTTCATTGTTCGTGTGAGATTTGCTCGGAAGTTCATTTTTTAACAACTATATTATTTTGTTTGTTGTTTGCTTGAGATGTACTCAGAAATATTTATTGTTTATTTTTTTAAACACTTAAAAAAAAAAGCTGTGTTTGCTTAAGGAGAAGTGTCTTCAGTACTAAGTTGAAGTCTTGCAGATTTTTTTTTTTTTAAATTAAGAATGGAATTCATTGACTGGGACAAGCCCAGCAGCATTCATCACGGAGATGGTGTTCTGGGAACATCTGTGCACTTCTGACCAGAATAAAGTATCAACAAGAAGTTTGGTATTTTAGGACAGAAAAACTCCCTTGAAAATGGATTATAGGCTGAATAAGACTTCAGATTGGCAGAGTGTAAAAGCCAGAGCATCCAAAGTGTTGTGGTTGAAAGTTTTCTCTGTGTGTGTGTGTGTGTGTGTGTGTGTGTGTGTGTGTGAGTGAAAGAGAGAGAGAGAGAGCGCATATGCATGTGTATGTGTGTGTGCATGCGTGAGGGAGTATTATGTGCATGCGTGCGTGCGTGCGTGCGTGCGTGTGGCCTTTTTTTGCCCACTAAAATGGAGGATGACTTAAAGTGTCCATTACAAGCCACCATGGAATAGAATGGAGGATGACAAAGTGTCCATTACAAGTTGTCATGGAATAGACGGAGGATGACTAAAAGTGTCCATTACAAATTGTCCCTGCAAACCCCAACAGGACCAACTTGTGTGTAAGGTTCTGGTACTGGGTGGTGCAGTGTAACAGGCTTGTGTCTGTCTGTCTTTTCATTTTATGACTGCCTTTTCTGGTTTCTCAGTCTGCATTGAGAAGATCCATGGGAACATAGATCCAAACTATACTACCCATCTTGGTGACCGAAATAAATCAGAACATAGATCCAAACATTGATAATCGCTACCCCTTTTTGGTTACCGTAGTCATTGTCTTCTAAGCTTTAATTGGTTCAGATATGTGTGTGTAGTCTCAACTGGTGTATGAGTTGTTGCTTAAGCTGAGTGCTACCTTGGCACCTAGATTGTCCACAGTTTTGATAAATGAACTGTCATCTTGTCACTGTCACATACTGTTTTTTCCACAGTCACTCTGGATATGACTTGGCAAAAAAAAAAAAAAAATTTTTTACGTCTGTCACTGTCACATACTGTTTTTTCCACAGTCACTCTGGATATGACTTGGCAAAAAAAAAAAAAAAATTGTCTGTCACTGTCACATACTGTTTTTTCAGTTACTCTGGATATGAGTTGGGGAAAAAAAAACAACTTTGGCATCTGTCACTGTCACATACCATTTTTTCCAGTCACTCTGGAGATGAGTTGAAAAAAAAAAAAAACAAAACTTTGACATCTGTCATTGTCACATATGGTTTTTACCAGTCACTGGCAATTTCAACATTTTCCTTTGCTTGTTTTGGAAGTTATTGCTGTATATAACACACAGGAGCAAAAGCTGCCAATATAAATCCTGTTTTAAACTCACAATCCATCTCAAAGAACAATTTTGGAAATGTAATGTAAGGTGGCCATGGCAGGTTTAGGTTGATAAATGGTGAAAAGGTTTGACAACTGTTATTTACTCTTTTGTTTGTTATACTGTTGTTTAAAATCAGTTTTAATGGTAACAATATTGTTTCCAAAGCTACAGCAGTCTAACTTTTTTTTTTTTTTTTTTTTTTTTATGACACGGTGTAAATACGAATAGATTAAAACTAGTGGAGTGTGGAGGAGGATGACTGATTACATTGATCCCAAGTTGCAGGCAGTGTTGGTCTACACCAGCATACACAGGACAGGTCCCTGCAGGTCAATAAACATGTCAGCACAAACAGCCTTTATTGTGGGAATGAACGGCTGATGATGTGATGATCTTGTCTGCTGAATTGTTCGTGTGTCTGACACTTTGAGGGCTGTGGTGTGAGGGGGGAGGGGGAGGGGGCGTAGGTAGGCAAGGAAGGGGGGGGGGGGGGGGGGGGGAGGGTTGGTTGGATGGTGTGGAGGGAGGGTGAAGCAACAACAGCCAGCAGATAGGTGGGGGCCTGGTGATTTCTGCGCTAAGAGACAGAATGGGGAGATGTTTATGTTGCTGTCTGAGGAGTTATGCTGGCTGGTGGAGATGGAGACATAAATATGCCAACCTGCCCTCCTGCCACTTGGAATAAACAACAGCTTTATTATTGTAAGCCACCAACGGGGCTCTCACACTCTCTGCTCACACACAGAACACAAGGAGAGGAAGGGGGTGTTTAGTGGAGGTCTCTGCTTTTTGATCAAGTCAAGGAAGGTTTTCAACTTCACAAACGGACATTGAGAGAAGAGCCAAAATTTTTTTCTTCAAAAAGTTAAAAAAAAAAAAAAAAAAAATTAGGGCACCTGTCTCGCCTCTCTTCTCCTCCCCCTCCTCTCTCTCTCTCTCTCTCTCTCTCTCTCTCTCTCTCTCTCTCTCTCTCTCTCTCCCTCCCTCCCTCCCTCCCTCCCTCCTCCCTCTCTGTGTCTCTTTATTTCTGTCTCTTTCATTCATTAATTCATTCTTTAATAGAAACTTTAAAAAAATGTCTTTATATCCCTGATAGGAATTAATTAACAAACTTAGACTGCTGATAACACATAATCAGTACAGTAAAAAACATTATCATTGGTCAACAAGAAATCCAGTCTTGCCACTAAGCTCATGGTAATCACGGTGTAACATCTGTAATATAAAGGCTGTGCTCAACAAAGAACAGCATTATACTATTTTGCCCTAAATCGTTTGTAATCCTGATCAGCACATACACAGCAGTCTCTTCGCAGAATGAATTTGAATAAGTGTTGTGATTTAGCCGAGAATACTGGGTGATGTTCGATGGCTTAGCTGATTATACTGAGGAAATATTGGAAATCAGATGGCTAGGCGGTAACTGAAAGCCAGCTTGTTCTGTTACCTTCTTATGAAGGCTGTAAGTAGAAGAAAGACAAGTTGTTAAAACTTATGTTAGTGGTATGTTTATTTCCATAGTTATACTTCCACAGGCAGTAGGGAAGGGGGGAGAGAGAAAGAGAGAGAGAGAGTGAGAGAGAGAGAAGGATGGAAGAGAGGGAGGGTAGATAGGGCATGGACAGGGAAAAATGAGAGAGAATGTAGCGAGAGAGGAGGAAGATACAAATGTGTGTGTGGGTGGACCACCAGAATATGTGTTCATGTTTTTTATGAATCTTGACAGCCACATGGTCAGAGAAGAGAGAGCAAGATCTGTGTGCCTTAGGGAAACGCTGCAGATGTTTTTTTTTGGTTCATATTATCACTGGACATGAAAGGCTGTCTCTGAACTGTTTATGAAGTAGAAATACAAGCATTCAGAAAGAGATGTCAACAGAAAGATACCAACAGACAGACAGATAGTGACAAAGAATGAGAGAGAGAGAGAAAAGAGATGTGTGTGTGTGTATGTGGAGACAAAGGGAGAAGGCAATAGATGGTAAAGGAGAAAGAGAGGGATGTGTATGCAAAGTGTGTGTGCGCGCGTTTATGTGTGTATATGTGTGTGTGCCTGTTTGTGTGTGAATGTGTGCCTGTGTGTGTGTGATGCGTGTGTGTGCATGTGTGTGTGTGTGTTTGTGCGTGAATGTGCGTGCATGCATACCCTAACCCTGGCTGACTTCCCAGCTGATGGCGCGGTGTTCAGAGTGTGTGGGTGTGGGCAGGCCCAGGCCGGCAGGCTACCCCATCACCACTGTGCCTTCTCCGGGTCCTTGCCCCCCTCCCTGTCCATCTCCCGCTACGGACACCCCACGCTGCTGCCTCCAGGCTTGCCCCACCCGGGCATGCCCCAGCCAGGCATGCTGCCCGCACACAAGTCCGACATCATGGGCGCCGCTGGGATGCAGGAGAGGTCAGTGGTGGCGCTGAAAAGTGCAGAACCCATCGGTGGACAAGGTTCTTATGTCAGGCCTGCTGGTAACAAGAGAGTTTTAACGAAAACCAAGTGAAACAAAACAAAGAACGGAGGGAGAGAGAGAAAGAGATTAGTTTAATCAATTAAGTTAAGAGAGAGGGAGATAAATGTAATTAATGATTAAGGAAAGAGAGAGAGAGAGAGATGAATTTAATTGATGAAGAAAATCGTAGAAAGTATGTGTTACATGCAGTCTGTTTCTGTGAATGTTACGTTTCTAAAAGAGGTGGATCTTTTTCATTTGATCTAACGCTGTTTGGAAAAGAGATAGAGTTTTAAGATGGCTTTAGTATTTTGAAGAAAAACTAGTTTTGTTTTGTTTTTTTACACAAACATATGTATTGATTTTGAAAGTGTAACAAAGCCGGTATGGCTGCCTTCTGTTGGTTGAGCTGTAAACAACATGAACTGAATCGAGCTGGTTTTAGTACAGTGGAGAGACATGGAGAATATATAGATCTGGAATCACTCTTTATTTTCCGTTAGTGAAAATGAAGAAAAAAGCAAGGTACATGTAATGAACCTGACTGTTGGAGAAGATGCACTCTTGTCCACGGTTTTTTTTTAGCATGTGTGTGAGCATTTGTAGGTGGCTTTTTTTTTTTTTTTTTTTTTTTTTTGTAGCATATTGAAGTTTTTTTATATTTTTTTGTTAAATCCAATCAGGCTGGATGGTCGTGATGAGCGCAGTGCCAGTAAACGCGAGGCAGAGGAGAAGAAGAAGAACTACGTGAAGAAACCACTGAATGCCTTCATGTTGTTTATGAAGGAGATGAGGCCCAAGGTGATCGCCGAGTGCACGCTCAGGGAGTCCTCTGCCATCAACCAGATCCTGGGCAGAAAGGTGAGTCGTCGTCCACACACCCTGGAAAATGAGAGAGTAGTCGTCCATCCTCAGGGCGACCCTGAGTGGCTGGCTTGTACAGGCAGTGATCCTCTTGTCACACAGAAATGCACACGAGTCACCTGACGATGGCTAGGGAGAATCCTAATTCTGGGTGATGCCATGTCAGCAGTTCTTCTTTCTTCTTCTTCAGTGTTCCAGTATCTGGTAGCGTGTGAACTCGTTTTACCCTGTTGGGATACTCGCACTATACTCGAGAGAATATTTGGTTCACTCCAACTTCGTTGAGTGCAGAAATTTTTTGGAGGGGATGTGGAAAAAGATAGATAAAAGATATATGGAATACAGAAAGGACAGTAGACGACAGTACAGCAAAGGAGGAGACAGAGTTACTGAGAGTGAAAGGAAAAGGGGATGTTACTAGCACAGAATGTCCAGATGGAGGGGAAACTATTTGTACAAAAGACCCTCCGGTATCCCCATGGGGGCATGTCAGCAGTGTTTCATCCCGACAGTGTGTGTGTGAAGCTGTCGGTCATCCCTACTGTCAGCAGAATGGACAGGGTGTCTTGTCTCCTGGGGATAAAGGCAAGGGGGGAGTGGATACACAAGGAAGCAGGGTCTGCAACTGACGTGTAAGGGGAAACAAGAGAGAGAAGAAAGATAACCTCCCATGTATACCAAGAATAGCATTGCTTGTGATGGTCCAGCAGATGAAAAACTTGAATCGGTTTGGTGATTTTTTTTTTTTTTTTTTGTAATGGGTATGAGGAGGAGACATTTGACCTTCAGAGAGTGAGGAGAGCCTTAGTTCTCATATTGTGACTGTAAACAGGGTATGTATCCATACCTCAGGAGTAATGATAAACCCCCCCAATAAGTGTATGTTTATGCCTGTTTGTAGCATGATTTTAACAGTAAGGGGGACTACACCTCCACAGTTTCACAGGGTGTGGAAAACTGTGCTAAGACATGCCAGCCAGCTCTAGAATCGAAGCTAGGATTGTCTGTAGCGCGTTATGGAGTGTGGCGTTGAAAGAAGGAGCGTTGGCATGGTGTTGGTGTGCTTATTGGAGCTCAGGGAGCTTCTGTGTCCTTGGAGGTTAATGCTGAACTACTGTACACTACCCTGCTGTGGTCTTGTTTTCCATGCATCAAGATGTGATGATGGTGTTGATGAGAATGATGGGTCCTCCTGTCTGACATGGTGGGAGGAGGTGATGATAGCGTTGATGAGAATGATGGGGGGGTCCTCCTGTCTGACATGGAGGGAGGAGATGATGATAGTGTTGATGAGAATGATGGGGGGTCCTCCTGTCTGACATGGTGGGAGGAGATGATGATAGTGTTGATGAGAATGATGGGGGGTCCTCCTGTCTGACATGGTGGGAGGAGATGATGATAGTGTTGATGAGAATGATGGGCGATCCTACCTTGGACCATGGTACGGGGGAAGGGGGCACCACAGAAAACTGCTCACAGGCTGCCTAAAGAAGCAGTCGGTTGGGTCATTGTCAGTTCAGTGACTCAAAGGGAGGAGGGGGCAGTACAGGGTGGTGTGCTCTTTGAACCCTTCTGTCAGCGTTGATGAATCCTGTCCAGTCCGTTGTGCCACATCTGAGCACTTAGATTTGACTCTAATCTTTTTGTTCTTAATTTCTATTTTAATGCTGAACAGTAAAGTAGTGGGGGAAAACAAGTGTAGGCTAACAATTCTTCTGTCATTATAGTAATGACTTGGCCAAGATTTGAACTTAATGATGAAAAAAAAAAAAAAAAAGGGGGGGGGGGGGGGGGGGGGGGGGGAGTTGAAGCTGAAGAAAGTGGGAACATAAAATTAAGAAAATATATTTTAAATATGAAAACCCTTCACTAGCTGCATGAGAGAACCTTCGTAATTCCTCCTGAAGGCAGATCTATTTGTATTGCCTGCTCCTAGGCCTTAAGTCTGGTGGATCAGATTCATCAGGGAGACACACCGCTTATTGTGTCTGTGCTCTTGGTGTCAAATAGCGACACACCACAGTCCATAATTCTGTGGTGTTCTCACCACCAAGGGTTCAAAAAGGAATCCAACAGCACCCCCAAAGCAGCCAGTGAAGGGTAGTAAAATGAAACAAAACAAAAAGTGTGGAGAGGAAAAAAGTTGCTGAAAAACTAAGAACATTATGCAGACGGTATAAATGTAGGGGAGAATCTTTGAGCCTATGCTTGAGGATTAATTTCTGTTTTAACAGATTATTTTTCATTTCCAGCCAGCGCTTTTTGTTTTTGTGCAAGTGGTGAGTAGAAAAAGGAGCAGACATCGAAGAGGATGAATAGTAGTTGCCTTATCCTCAAGTTTGTAGCTCCATCGATCGTGAAGGAAGTGGATTTGATAAGGGCGTCTGGCCCTGATCAAGGTGATGGGACACAGTTGGACTGCAGCGTGTATGCCCTCAAAAAGGTCGCGCCTGCAGGAAACCATCATCACCCACCCACCCCTCCACCCCCGCCTCCCCTTTTCTTTCAGCTTTGTCCCTCTGTGTGTGTGTGTGTGTGCTGTGAATGAGAACAAGGGTGTTCTTTGTCAGGGTGTGCAGAGCAGCCAGGTGTAGTGGCCAGGGGGCTGAGGGGCTGCACTGACACACTGTGACCAAGCAGGGAAGGGGGGGCGGGGGGGGGGGGATGAGGGGGATGCTCCAGGTCCCATAAGGCAGAGAGGGGGAGGGGAGGGGAGGGGAGGGGAGAAGCCACCAGATTGGGGAGGGAGAGCTGTTTGTTGGGGAGGGTAATAAAGGAGGTGTTTTCAGAACCCCAGGCTGTGAGTGGCAGTTTTATAACAGGGGGCAGGGCTTTTGTTCCTGTGGGAAATGTGTGTGTGATTCTATTACGTGTGCATTTGCTATTGGATATATACCAGATGGTATCGCTACACCGTGTTCTTATAGGCAGGGTTAGCCCTACAGGCAGACCTGGGTGAAAAGGATCAGATGAACGTGATGTGCCCTCATACCTAAAGGCACACTTAAGGCAGTGTTGTACACACATGATTACGTACATACATACACATACATCCAGGTAGGTGGGTGGATGGACAGATAGATACAGTGTGTTGTAAGTGATGTTCTTATTTGCAGCTGATGAAACACTTCTAAGACAAATCAGTCAGTGTCAGCTTTCACAGCATTATGGTGTTTTGTCTTTTTTTCCCCTTTATAGTAACATCAGGTGTGTTGTAGTAAAGCGGATTTTTTTTTCTTAAAAAAAAAAATGAAAGTGATTGTTCAAGGGTCTCTGTGTTGTATACTCTTTGGCCTTTCTTTTAAACTCAGAGAGAGGATTTACATCTATATTTTGACCAGACAAAAGCATTTGATTGTATGAGACACAAGGGGACACAAACACACACAGATTGAACGATGTAATGGTACTTGTGTATGGGCATGCACACATGCATGCACACATGCTCTCTCCGGTAAAATACCTCATGAAATCAAACAGAGAAGAAAAAACAACAAAACTTCTTTGTGTCTAGTTCATTAATGGCATGGAAAAGTGGAAGGAGGACATTGCAGATAAGAACTTGTCAGTAAATACACTTGTTAGTTTTCTGGTTGTGAGATTGATTCCAAGCGGTAAAAACCACTGTCACCATGCCACGACCGGAGACACCGATGGCGAAAAGAGGACGTATGGGATTTCTGGACCCAAACATCTTGTGAACTGGGCTGCCAGTCCAAAGAAACATGGTGTTCCAACAGGTGGGGGTGGGGGGTGGGATGATATGTGATGTTGTTGCTAATGATGTGCCCCTTCCTCTGTTGCTGTCCCCCTCCCTGCTCTCTTCCTCTCCTTCTGATGTGCAGTGCTGGCTGTCTCCTGTCGGACATCCAGGGAACTGCTGTGTGTGGAAATCGCAAAGCGCACTGCCTTGCTGTCCCTAGGCCTTCCGTAGCTTGGACACACAGAGAGAGAGCGGGGAGGAATAGAAAGGGGAGGGGATGAAGGAGAAAGGAAGGGGGACAGGAGAATAGAAGGGGTAGGAGGAGGAGAAAGGAGAGGGGTGGGGAAAGGAGAAGGAAGGAAAAAGAAAGACTAAAATTCAGAGGAGGAGAAGAATTGGTAGCCAAAAAAAAAAATAAAAAAAAATAAAGAAGGGAAATCGTACCTTGAAGCTGGATAACTGATTTAATACCATAATAATGATGCAGAAAAGAAGTCTTGTGTTCTGATAAAGGTGGTACTGCATTTGAAAACAAACCTGATGTTCTGATGTGAGCTATTGCATTCAAAATAAAGTTTATGTTCAGACAGAGGTGCTAGTACTAAAGACACATGCTGATGGTGTGGGGAAATGGTGTGAAGTGCACAACAGGGTTTTTAAAATGCCGTTTTGCCCATTGGTCTGTGAATCGGGTCCTCAGGTAAATTCAAAGGTAGTATATATTGTGCATAAGGCAATATATCACTGTGAGGGTCTGCTGTTCTGCTGTAAATGTTTTTTTTTATTTCACCATCTTTCGATGTCTTGGTCAGTTTACTGGTTTGTGAAGTGTTGTAGTTCAGGATAAATCTGCTTTCACTTCTTTCTGCTCAGACCGTGATAGATAACAGAGGGGAAGATAAGCTTTTTTTTCTCCCTGCAAATCAAATATTACTAGTTCTTTTTGGTAGGCTCTATAATGTGAAAAACATTTTCTTACACATGAATGGAATCATTGCAATGAATCCATGTTCTTCATTGATTTGGGGGGAGGGGGGGGGGGGGGGGGGGGGGGGCAAACACACTGATTGTGTCAATGAATCCATATTCTTCATCGATAGGGGTGGAATAAATGAAGTAGTGGTGTATTTTGTCATTGCAGTGAATCCATGTTCTGCATTGACCGGGGTGGAGTGAACAAACTGGTCTCGGTTCTATCGTCACAGTTGATCAATACAGTGATAGGGTATCTGTACAGTGATAGGGTATCAGTACAGTGATAGGGTATTAGTACATTGACAGGGTATCAGTACAGTGATAGGGTATCAGTACAGTGATAGGGTATCAGTACATTGACAGGGTATCACTACATTGACAGGGTAGAATGAAGACACTGGTCTGTGCTCTGTCAGTGCATTGATAGGGTAGAATGAAGACACTGGTCTGTGCCCTGTCAGTATATTGATAGGGTAGAATGAAGACACTGGTCTGTGCTCTGTCAGTACATTGATAGGGTAGAATGAAGACACTGGTCTGTGCTCTGTCAGTACATTGATATGGTATCAGTACATTGATAGGGTATCAGTACATTGACAGGGTAGAATGAAGACACTGGTCTGTGCCCTGTCAGTACATTGATAGGGTAGAATGAAGACACTGGTCTGTGCCCTGTCAGTGCATTGATAGGGTAGAATGAAGACACTGGTCTGTGCCCTGTCAGTACATTGATAGGGTATCAGTACATTGATAGGGTAGAATGAAGACACTGGTCTGTGCTCTGTCAGTACATTGATATGGTATCAGTACATTGATAGGGTATCAGTACATTGACAGGGTAGAATGAAGACACTGGTCTGTGCCTTGTCAGTACATTGACAGGGTAGAATGAAGACACTGGTCTGTGCCCTGTCAGTACATTGATAGGGTATCAGCACATTGATAGGGTAGAATGAAGACACTGGTCTGTGCCCTGTCAGTACATGATAGGGTATCAGCACATTGATAGGGTAGAATGAAGACACTGGTCTGTGCCCTGTCAGTACATTGATAGGGTATCAGCACATTGACAGGGTAGAATGAAGACACTGGTCTGTGCCCTGTCAGTACATTGACAGGGTAGAATGAAGACACTGGTCTGTGCCCTGTCAGTGCATTGATAGGGTAGAATGAAGACACTGGTCTGTGCCCTGTCAGTACATTGATAGGGTAGAATGAAGACAGTGGTCTGTGCCCTGTCAGTGCATTGATAGGGTATCAGTACATTGATAGGGTAGAATGAAGACACTGGTCTGTGCCCTGTCAGTGCGGTGGATCCCTGTTCTTCAGTGGGGGTGAGGTGGGAGATTGTGATATAACTCCCATGAAATCAACAAACAGGTCTGTGCTGTGTCATTGTAATGAATCGATGTTTCTCATTGATGGGAGATAGGTGGGAGGATGGTGGTGGCAATAGTGGTTGTAAAATAATTTCAGTAATATAAACGAACAGGCCTGTACTCCATCATTGTAGCAAATCAGTGTTCTTGTGGGAGGGGGTGGTGTAACTTGTAAAATAAATAAACTGAGTATGTATAGAATTTCACGGTTGCGGCAGGTCACAGAACACTGCATGAAACTCTGTCCCAAATACCCAGTTTTGAAAAACAAAATGCTGTCGTCCAGCCTAACTTATGTCCCCTGTTCTGTCATCTGTCTAGGACATGGATCTTTGGTGCTAGGCAGATAGAACTCAGAAATGTATACGTTCATTACATGTTGGTTGTTGCTGGCGAAAAGGTGATGGTTTACGGTGAAGGGGAGATTTGTGAGTTTACCTGGCATGGGCAGAAGATGGTTTTAGCATGAAGACTATTGAAAGAGACAATGAGATTCAAACCATCAGACGTCGTTGATGTACAGACATGCTACTGGTAGAGATAAACCCAACAGACCACAGGAGTTCTGAAACATGAGCATCTTGCCTTGATGTTTAACAGGCATACCAGGTCGTGAAAAAAAAAAAAAAAAAAAAAAAAAGTAACTAGAAACCAACTGGATGTTTGGATTGGCTGGGTGTGTGACCTTGCACCCAGATAACCAGTGAGACGTGGTGTTTCAGTGGCACGCGTTAGACCGGTCCGAGCAGGCCAAGTATTACGAGATGGCGCGTAAAGAGAAGGATCTCCACATGCAGTTGTACCCTGGGTGGTCGGCACGAGACAACTACGCCATGCATCAGAAGAAGAAGAAGCGGAAGAAAACAGAGTCCAGTCTGATGCAGGAGAACAAGACCACGGCAGCAGGTGAGTCACGGAGAGAGAGAGAGGGAGGGGGGGGGGGGGGGGGCACATACACACATGCACATACAGACACACATGCGTAAGATGCAGGCACACACACCTGAAGATTAAGAGTGACCCTGTTGTTCTGTGCACATGTCAGTCTGTTGTTCATGTACATAGATATGTATGCAGCTGGAGCACAGGTAATTGCTACACAGTTCAGTCGTCGGGGAATTTGTACTGATTCAGGTGGGTTTGAATTAAAGAGAAACAAATAGCTGCATCGCTGAGTGCAGCAGCAGTGTCTAAATGCAGTGATGTTCTTTCATACAGAGAGAGAGGGGAGGGCAGGAAAAGGGGATGGGGTTGTAGGGGGGGGGGGGTGGAGGTGGGTGGGTATTTTCTCATGAACCACATGATCATTAATTGCTTCTGTCCTTTTGATATGGCTGTTTGTTTTTAGGATAAAAGCCTGCATTTGGTGTGAGGGGAAGCTGTCTGTCGTAATTGTACTTCAGAAAGTCTTTCATACTTTTCTCTGTGTTTTGTAGGGTTAATTGTATGATTATGAAACTGAAGCTGTGTGAGGCTTTCCTTGTGGGGCACACTGGATAAGTTGACCCACTTGGGCTGTAAAGCTGGGGGTGGGGGTGGGTGGGGGGGCAGTAAAAATGGAGAGTGAGAGAAATGAATAATTAAAAGTATTTGAAATCACCAGACTTAAGGTGGGGGGGGGGGGGGCTCCAAAGTGAGACAACAGCTGCTCTCTCAAACTCTTGTTTGTTTATGTTGCGGAGCCTGGTTGAAAAAGAACTTGTTAAAGTGACTGGGAGCTTTGAGTTTGTGAACATGCATCATTGAAGTAATTAGGGTTGGACAACCAACGTCTCTTCATCTGAAAGGTGGAATTTATGACAAGAGACTTGCAAAAACAGTGGCTGTGAAATGTATGGCTTGATTTTAATGAACTTCACACAGTTTTCTTTTTCGCTGAAAAACATCTGCCTCAAAATGGATGATGTTTTTTTTGGGGGGGGTTGTTGTTGTTCAGTTGTTGTGGCAGACTTTTTTTTTTTTTTTTGAGTGTGTGTTAGTGTGTATGCGTTTTGTAGAGTAGAAAGGGCATGTGTGTGTGTGGCTTGTTTGTTTGCCTCGCAACCCGTGTGCTGTGTGCTCTCTTTATTTTTGACTCTTTCTTCTTCTGGTTTTTTTGTATTTGCTCTCACTCTCTCTCTCTCTCTCTCTCTCTCTCTCTCTCTCTCTCTCTCTCTCTCTCTCTCTCTTTTTTCTTTTTTCTCATTCTCTTGCTCTCTCTTCCCAGTCCCTCCGTCTCTCCCACCCCCCCCCCCCCCCCTCTCTTTTCGTTTCTTTGCATCATGAAGTTATATGTTGCACACATTCTCTTCACTTTACCATCTCATTGTCGCCAGGATTTGGTATGACTGTCTGTCTTAGCCAGACTCTTGTTTTGATTTTCCCCCTCTCAGATTTTATACAGTACAGCTGAACATTGGACAGATTGAAAGAAAGAAATTTCTCTAAGTATTTATCCCCGGAAGTACACAATACACAATACATTATATTTAATTTGTCCTCATAGAATACAAGGAAAATTTCTGTAAATTGCTGTCAAGAGGAAATGGATAAATACTACTTTTTTTTTTTTTTTTCAAATTGAATTACAATTTAAAAGAAATGCACACACACACGCACACACACACACACACACACACATACACACACACACACGCAAGCCTTACCCTTGATGTTGAGTTGGATTTTCATGGCCATGACTGTATTGGAATAAAAAAGAAAGAAAAGAAAAAATCATTGGTAAATTCTTTCCATCCTTCTACCCTGTTTCAGAATGACATGGATCACGATTGTATGGGATGGAGAAAACAGCCACTATTTGATCATATCCACAAGAATCTTATTACCACATTCAAGACACTCTTTTTCTGCAAATTCTCATTGCAAGAGCAGGCTGTTGCTATTTTTGACAGAATGGTTGAATGCAAAATGATGTTTGCCTTGTGATGCTGGTTAACAGCAGGACACTGCAAAGTGAAAGTGATGGACAAAAGGGGTGTGAATGAACAGTCCTGGTTGTGATTTGACCGAAAAGTGGACAAGGACAGAACTAGACCGGTGATGTGGCGCTTAATGTAGGAGAAAGTGTCCGTATTTTTCAAGGAGTGGGAGGGGGGGGGACAGGGAGGAGTGCAGTGGAGGGGAGAGTGTCCCATAGCCTGCACTTGAATGTTCAGTTGTTGCTTTTTGATCAGCATGAGCCTGGTAGGTCGCGGACTAGATGTTCTGACAGCGTAGAGTTCAGTACAGACCTATCTGATTTGATGGGATGGGCGTGTGTTTCAGAATGTCCCAACGCCAAAAAGTGCCGAGCACGTTACGGAATGGAGCAACAGTCTCAGTGGTGCAAGCCTTGCAGGTAAGAGTTGTCTGTCCCTCCCTCACCGCCGTAGCCACACACACACACACACCCCCCCCCCTCCCACACCGCGTGGCCTGCCCGCCCCGCCGTTAGCCTTGTGCCATTCATCCTGTTCTGTTGCCCTTGGCGCCCTCATCCCCCTCCCCACCCCACCCCACCCCCCATCCTCCACCACCACCCTGTTGGGCTTTGTGCACCTACCTGTATGTCAGGGACCCCATAGTGGGTTTTTTTTTTTGGGGGTGGGGGGGTATCCCACAGTGTGAACAGGTTGCTGCTGGACACAGGAGGATGGCACAGCCATCTCGACCGGTTGCCATGTTGTTCTGGCTGTCTGGAACCCAGACTGAAAGCGAAGAGTCGTGGAGAATGATTGTGTGTGTGTCTGTGTACTGGATGGAAGGATGCAGACCTCTGCAAGCGTGAGTTCCTGGTGCTGGTGTCCTGGCTGCACAACCCAGGCACTGGAGTTTGGGGAATGAATGGTGTGGGGGGGGGGAGGAGGAGGAGGGTGGGAGGTGGATGGCCTGTCCTGTGTGTGCCTGTTGGGTGTGTCTCTCTCTGTTCTTTGCACTTGTAACCCTTGTCTTGTTTCAGGTCGTCTCTGCATGAAAACTGTGATCAATCCAGCGTGAAGTTAGAAGTTGCGCAAAACACGAATGCGACGGACGTAAAATAGTAAGGTATCTGGGGGTCGCCCTCTTGTGGAGCATGCTGACGGAGCTAACGCTTGCCATGAGTTATCTCCCTGTGGACGTACTGGCCTGGCTTTGCATGTTGGCATGGGGCAGGCGCAGAGTAGTGGCCCTTCCCTTACACTCCTCCACCCACCCCCACCCTTCCTCCTCCTGCCTGATCTCCCCTTGGTCTTGTCCCCCTCCACATTGTCACGTGTCATGGGCTTGATGGGAAATGCCAGCTGTTCACTCACTGCACTGTCTTGACTGCGTACCCTGTTTCCTTGTGGGCATCCTCTTTCCCCACCCCACCCTCCACCCCTTCACTCATCTGCCTTCCCTTGTATGTACCCTCCTCATCATCCCCTCCCATCCTCATCCACTTTATTTGGGTAACGGTGACCGTAGTAGCCGATGACCTCTGTCACCACGCTGTGCCCATATATATAGAGTGTTGATGTGGCGCTTAATGTCGGAGGAAGTGTGCAGGCGCAGGTGTTGTGAGGTCTGCCGCAGAAACCCGGGGTTCTGCCTGCTGCCTGGATTGTGTTGTGTGTGGTGGGTGTAGCTTGGACCCCTGTCTGGCCTCGTGCTGTGGCGGCTGTGTGTGTTGTCTGTCTGTGGCTTTCACTGTCTCCCTTGGCCATGGAGGGGTGGGGGTGTTCATGGAAAGAGCCGACGTGGTCCTACAGGTCAGCCGTTTCAACGACTTTCATTATTTGACATTTTTTTCTTTAAGGTTGGGAAGATGAAAGAGTTTTCTTGCAACTGCGATGTAAGAAAACCAGTAGATTTCACTTAAAAGTTGAAAATGGCTCATGATTGGGGTTATTTCTGTGGAGAATAATTGACTGCCCACATCCTGGCTGTGACAAGGTCAGTCTGAGTGTGTCCTCACAGCTGGACTGCTGCTTGTGAGGAAATGCTGTTGGTGGAAAATGCTGCTGTTGCCGGTCTGAGCACAGAAACCCTGTGTATCTTCCTCTGTTTCCGCAGCCTCAGTCTGTGTGCTATCCAGACAGTCTCTTCTGTGAAGAGATTTATGGAGGACGATTGTTTCTCTTAGTATTCAGACTCCTGAGACTGTGGAGTCTGAGAACAACAAATGTTCAGGACTCTGAGATGTAATGAAATTTGTGTTAACACAGGAAAGATGAGCACTATTTAAACTTGCCTAAGCTCTCACTGTTCCAGTTTTTATAGGTTGAAATTTTACACCCAGTGTGGTTTGGTGATATGTTTTTCAGATTATATCAGCTAATCTTCACGATGAGGCACTGGCACTACGCTCAGTGAATCTGAATGGATGCTTTCGTGCAGATCACAGAACATTCCAAATTTACAGCATGATGGAACAACAGTGCTCGATTCTTTGTAGTATCTGCTTTGCTACTTGCATTATCGTAAGGGAAGTGGCAGTCTGAATGCAGCCGTAACTGTCCGATGAAATATCAGTACAGTATTAACCTCCGCAGTTGCCTTTTTTTTGTGTGTTTTTATGCATTGATTTATGCAACATCACCTTCTCTTAGCTTCATATGTTTTCAGCGTTGTGATTCTAAGTGCTTTGTTGTACACATCATCAATCATTCTGATGTCTAATCATCACCTGTCTATCTGTAACGAAACATATATATCTATATCTCCTACAACTGTCGCATCACTGCCAGCGAGAGTCTCCCTGATGTACACATCAAGTACAGTGTATCTGCTTTGCTTACCTGTAGCCTCTGTATCTCGTTGACGGGCCAGCGTTGTTGGCATGTCACCCAACCAGCTGGTTGTCTTGGGCACTGGTCACCCTGTCAATGAGCTTTCCTTGGGGTGGGAAACAGGGTTCATTTTGTGGGTTGTGGGTTTCTTTCTGGTTTGGGTTTTTTTTTTCTCCTGTTTTGTTGTTGTTGAAAGCATAACTGCTGAGCAGTGACTTGACAGCAACCCATTTTGAAAGTGCTGGTGCTTCACTTGGAATGGTGAGGACGTACACCCATGTCATTTTCTTTAGAACACAGTCAGTTCATGACATTTGCGTTGTCAGAAAAACTTATTATTGTGTAACAATGTCATCATGGTTGTAACCAAATTGATTGATTTTTTGAGAGGTTTTAGAACAGATGATTTATTTTTCCAGAATCTGGTTCACTCCGTCTCTCAGTTCTTCCATTGCTTTGAATACATTTTTAGTGAATGTTGGGGGGGGGGAGGTTTAGCTCCCCTTATCCTCCGCCCCTGCCTCCTCCCCTCCTCACCCCCATGCCCATTCCCTCTCCCTCTTAGCCCCTTCACACACACACACACACACACACACACACACACACACACTTCTTCCACTGTCATCTCACCATGAGTTGCTGCCCAGTTTGTGTCCATCTGTCCCATGCCCTCTGTTCAGCAGGTCTCTCCTTTCGTTTCCAACTCCATGCTGCTGTTGGGGGTCGGACCCTTTCCCTTTTTGACCACCCCCCTTCAGCTTTTCAGCATGAAGCATTCGAACTGGGAGTATCCGAATCTTATCACAAAGAACAAGAAACGTAGCCACACACACTACAAACACCAAGTGGTTGTTGATCCCTGAGAATCGCAAAAATGGGGGGGTGGGGGGGGGGATGATCGGTTTCCTTTCCGATTTGTGTCATGCTTCTTCAGCAGGGAAAGAAACCTGCATGTTTTGCCGCAGTCTGTAGGATTGCATGAAGGTGCATTGTGGGAATGCTCTTCTTGTTTCTTGCCTGCTGGCTGTGGTCGTGATCAGTGACCTCAGAAGACTGACCTGTTGTGGAATGTTCTTGATCCCGTGTCCCGAAGTTTCTTGTGAGTTTGATGTGATGTAGAGGAGGGGTGAGTGGGGTGGGGTGGATGGATGGAATGCATGAAGGCTGCTGTCTCTTTCTTTGCCGAGCAGGCAGGCTGGATGAATTGCTGTCCTGTGTCTTAATGTCAGTGTTGTTCTTGCATTCAAGCATTTGCTTTGCGGCAAATCCATTGCTGTGAATTTTTACTTCTGAACTGGAAGAGAAGAGATGGCTCAAGATGATGCAAGAAGCGTCTTTTTTTTTTCTTTTTTTTTTTTTAATGAAACTTTAGGGATATAGTGTGACCAGGTCGATTGACATGCCCTCATGCCTGTTTTGGTCAGGAGGACTGAAATCTGAATGAATTCTGTTCCAGATATTATATAGTGTGTGACTGGAGCAGGTTGTCAAGTTGTCACTGTGTTGTGTGTGTGATGTGGTCTGCCAGGTTGTCACTGTGTTGTCTGTGTGATGTGGTCTGCCAGGTTGTCACTGTGTTGTCTATGTGGTGTGGTCTGCCAGGTTGTCACTGTGTTATGTGTGTGATGTGGTCTGCCAGGTTGTCTCTTTGTTGTCAGTGTGGTGTGTGGGTCTGCTGCGTTGTCACTGTGTTGTGTGTGTGATGTGGTCTGCCAGGTTGTCACTGTGTTATGTGTGTGATGTGGTCTCCCAGGTTGTCACTGTGTTGTCTGTGTGGTGTGGTCTGCCAAGTTGTCACTGTGTTGTGTGTGTGATGTGGTCTGCCAAGTTGTCACTGTGTTGTGTGTGTGATGTGGTCTTCCAGGTTGTCACTGTTGTCTGTGTGATGTGGTCTGCCAAGTTGTCACTGTGTTGTCTGTGTGATGTGGTTTGCCAAGTTGTCACTGTGTGGTCTGTGTTATGTGGTCTGCAGAGTTGTCACAGTGTACTTGTTTTTTTGCCGTTGCTTATGATTGGTTTTGTCTTTGACGGTTGACTCTATTCTGTAAATATCTTTGGGTGGAACCGTGATCTTGGGATTTCGGTGTGGTCAGTACGCCATCTTTATAAAGAAGTGCAGTTACACAGTAGTACAGGGCTCTGAGCTCAGTACAAAAGCAACTGGCGATATTGTTGGAACACTGGATCTTTCCTTCAGACTTATCCCGTGTTTTCCAAACAGTTCTCCACGCGCTAGTGCACGGTGTCGAGATCTGGAGTCGGTCTGTGTGAGGATGGATTGTCGGGTATTTCACTTCTCATGCGTGGTAATCATAGGCCCTCCCTAAAGAATATACCTCTGGATTGTATCATGGCTGGTTTGCAGACTTAACATTTTTCAGTGCACACCATCTCTTCTGTTGAACTTATGGTGGTGGTAGGATTTTTTTTTTTTTTTTTTTTTTTTTTTTTTTTTTTTTTTGAAGGGGGAGGGGTGGAGAGTATGGGGGGGGAGGGGGGTTGCTGTCCAGTGGTTCCAAATATACAGGTCTCAATTTTCACATCGGTTTTGTTGTGCTGTTTGTGTGAGTATGCATGTGTCTGTATTTGTGTGTGTGTGTGTGAAGTTGTGTTTTAGATTTTGATTGTAACAAGCTTTTGTTACTGTCTCGGTGAATGTATGCCTGTCTTTGCCTCTGTACGTGTGTGTATTTATAAGGCAGTGTAGGTGCAATAGAATCTCTGTGTGTGTGTGTGTGGTGTGTGTGTAGGTTGCAATAGAAATGGATGTTTTGTGGCTGTGATGTCTGCTCAGCCCACACTGGTTGGCGTGGTGAGGGAGGGTGTTTATAACACAGTGTAGGTTGTGTGTGTGTTTATAAGGCAGTGTAGGTTGCAATAGAATCTGTGTGTGTGTGTGTGTGTGTGTGTGTGTGTGTGTGTGTGTAAGGCAGTGTAGCTTGCAATAGAAATGGATGTGTGTGTGTGGCTGTGATGTCTGCCCAGCCCACACTGGTTGGCGTGGGGTGAGTCAGAGATCTCTGGTCACACCGCCTTTTCTAGCTGATCTGATGGCATGATCCATACAGGGGTCCTCTGTCACCCCCCCCCCCCAGTTCTTTCAGCTAGCAGCAGCTGTGTCCTTTGGGCCCGGTCACACCAGCCAGAGAAATTTGGGAAAAAACAGAGAAGTTGTCATTGAGGCCGTAGACCAAGTGTTTAGTTCATTGAGGCTGTAGACCAAGTGTTTAGTCATCACATACAGGAAGCAAGAGATCCAGTCTGAAGTTTAATCCATATACAGACTGTCTTACACACCCCCACCCCCCCTCCCAGTTCTCCCCCCTCCTCCCCTCACCTCTTCCTCACCCCATCCTCTCCATTATTGGAAGAATGGCCCTTTCAAAGAGAGGCAATCAAAGTTATGTTCACTGTGCTTGCTGTAGGGAACTCGTGGCAGCTAAAGAGCTGCTCCTAGCCACATACATGGGGAAGTGAGTTTTTTCTTTGGCAGATAGGATGTTGCAGCAAATGAAACTCATTGAGGGAGTGAGAGAGAGAGAGAGAGAGAGAGAGAGAGAGAGAGAGAGAGAGGAAGAAGCAAACTTGCATTGGGGCAGTATGAGTTTGGCCAGGAAAAAATCTGTTGTAACCAAGCGATTGGAGTTATGGAACAGTGTAGTATTAAGTGATGTTTGACCGCACATTACAAATGCAGATACTTAGATGTCATAGAATAAAATGCCAGACAGGAAGAAAATGCAGCATGATATAGAACAGCACGAAGAGGTAATGGTCCATTTCAGGTGTGTTACTAGCATTCAGGAAAGCAAGTCCAAGAACTTGATGAAAAATCATGTTAGTTTTACATTTTAATTGTTATTTCTTTGCTTTTTACCATGTTTTGGTCATGATTATGTTAATATTCAAATTATTCAACAAGTTATTTACATTTTTTTTTTTTGTTGTTTTAGAGGGAGGGGGGGGGGGGGGGGGGTTTTGAGAGAGAGAACAGGATGCCAGCCACCTGGCAGTATTTGCTCTCCTGATGGGTTCCAGTGTGCTTGATGTGCTTGCTGTCTGCCCTCCTTGCTTTGTGGCCGTGACCATGGCTTTGTCTAGGGCTTCTGTGGCTTTGAGCTGTGTGGTATGCTCCGCAAGTGGCCAGATATACCTGCCCCTCTGTGTCTGTGACCCTCTCTTGCCCTCCCTGGTCACTGACCATAATAGATGGAAGTGTGAAGGAAAACCCGTCTCTTCTTGTGTCTCCATGTTGGATTGGGTGGTTTTCTGAGAAAGCAACATTGTGTGTTCATCTTGGTGTGTGCGTGATGTGCAGGGCTCCCACTTGTCCACAAATAACGCGCATTTCAGCAAACGTAAAACTGAACTGAAATCGGGAAAAGACAAGTAACAAAAAAAAAAAAAAAAAAAAAAATGGAAAAGAAAAATTGGTGAGAAGAAAAGAAGAAAAAAAAAGAAGGGAAAAAACTGGCAGTGGAACCAGTTCTGGTTTCAGTGGTCACAGTTTCCGAATGCTAACAGATGACATTGACATAATGAAATCTCAGGTAAACTTGGTGAGGGCGGGCAGTGGCCATTTTATCTGCCAGTTTGACAGATTTTAAGATAAGGTCATGCTATAGCGTGCGTCAGCAAGGTGACTCAAGAGGTGACAGAGATTGACGGATGCTGTACCAGCAGGAGGTCACGGCGGGACTGAACAATGGATGATATACGACTCTCGGTGTTCAATTTTTTGTCAGAATGCAAGCTTCAAAATGTTTGGGGGGAGGGGGAGAGGCGGTGTGTGTGTGTGTGTGTGTGTGTGTGTGTGTGTGTGTGTGTGAACAGAGGGCATTTTCCCAGGACCAACTAGAATTTCAGGATTTTTCTGTTTTTCTTCAGTGGGGGCCCTGGATGTGGCTCGTTTGTCTCAGCTGTGTTGAGAATATGATGATAATAACTATCTCTTTGCTGCACAAAAGCAAGGACCTGTGTTGTATGGAACTGGATGTTTTGTGTGTGTTGCTATGGTGTATGTCTGTTCTATGGTGTGTTTTGCTTGGGTTGGTTGAAACACAGCAGTGACTGCTGAACTGTGAAACATGATGACTTTTTAATTGTAAAATTAGAAAGAAAAGAAATGTGTGCCAGTGTGGTTTATTTGTCACAACTGTTTTAAGATATGTAAGGATTTAAGTACTTGTCATTTTTTAAGATTAAATTTTGAAAGTCTCATCGCTTACGGGCCATAAAGGCAGAGAATTGTCAGAGGTTCACCTCATCTGGGACATGACGTGAAGGAAAGCAGCGCCCAGTCTTATTTTCCTGCTGCCTGCAGCTTCACCTGACATGAGTCAGGTACCCATTGTCTACTGGGTGGACAGAGAGGTTTTCAAGCTGGCAAAATCCAGCTGCACAAGTGATTCAAACCCACACGACCAGAGGATTCACAGACAAACGTTCTTATGTTTTGACCATGAGCCCCACTGTTTTGTTTTGTTGTTGTTGTTGTCTTACCCTGGCTTAAAGACTCCAGGGATCATCCGAAAGCAAAGTACTTGAACAGTATGGCACAAATGCATCAGCTGGGGACGAGAACATTACATGTGTGACCGTTTTTGATTACCCCGCCACATGGGCAGCCACACTTCGACTTCGGGGAATTTTGCAGACCGATAATGTTATGCTAGGAACTTGTCACGATTGAAGACAATCCCCGCATAACTATGCAGAGCCTAACAACATTTTGATGTAGCCTTGGTGTTCTAGCCTATGTCAGTTGGCCTGACACAGCCTTTAGCCAAGGAGGGCCCCACTGTTTTGGTGTCCTGTTGAAAATTCAGGCCATGTTATTTGGATGTGCCATGAAAACATACTGACTGTCTGTAGCTGTTATGTTAATGGAGCTTCAGTTGGCCAAACGGAGCAAGCAAACTGGTGGTAACCGGCAAAGATGTTGGTACAGCACGTAATGTACGCACTAACCCAGACAGGGAGCTCGAATAAAAAGTCTCCCAGATTGCTGTGATGTGAAACAGTAAGGACAGTGCCAAGTTGTTCTTGTGCTGTGAGGATTGAGTCTACTCCAGAAATGTCTTGTTTGTGGTGGGTGTCTGCTTTCAAGGCCATGATGGTGTGATTTCTTCAATCTGTTGTTACTTTCCTCATTTCTGATCCCCAGGCATTCTGGGATGTTTCCGTCATTTTTGTTTTCTTCAGAATCTCGTGTGTTATCTAGATCCTGACCCCCTGTCCCCTCTGTCTTTACCATCTCCCGCGCCATCTTGTGTTAATGAAAGGCTAGTTTAAGGATTTCATTCTGTGTTTTGAGACTTTCTGGGTGTGGTCTTTCCTGTGCAGTGTGTTGATTTCAGGATGAGACCTTCCAGATTTGTGCTCCCACACCCATTCATATGACAAACACTCAGTACTGTAGTAATTCCATAGTAGAAGAATACACCTCATAAACGTAGGTAAGAGTGTATTCACATATGAAATCAATATCAAGTTCTCATGTATTTTTGTGTCAAAAAGTCTTGGCATGGTTACATTGAATGCAACAGCTTCATTTGAAGTATATAATGATGATGACAGAGTTTTTTTCTCTCTTTGAATTGTAGATCTTGAAAGCCCTAGAAATTGGAAACTTCATGCTGAGATTTGAACCTCGGATGTGTGAACCTTGAAATTCCTCGATTTGAAAACCCTCATTTGTAGACTGTCAGACAAAGTCCTTGAGATTTGATATCCACCCGTCCCCACTATCCCATGCCCATTGAACGTCATTTAAAATCATGAGATATGAAACCCGCATTGAAGTCCATGAAAGTCGTTGAGATAAAAGGTCTTGTGATTTGATACCTCTGTTTGAAGACCTTGAAAGTTCTTGAAATGTGAACACACATACTCACACACACTCACATGCTTTCACACACACACACACACACACACACACACACACACACACACACACACACACACACACACACACACACACACACACACACGCTCACACACACACACACACACACACACACACACACACACACATTCCAAGACACGCATTCCAAGACTGGGGAGGAAGAAAAAAAAAAAAAAAAACTGGAATTCTGTAATCAGGGGGTATTTGAAATTTGTTGTTGCTCCCCTCCCCTCCAGGCAAAATTAAGAGCTACAGGTACATTTATGGCAGTCCCAAGAAATACCATTTGAATCTCAAATGCCTGTTTTTCATAGCTAATGATTACTGTATACAAGTCTTATTGTTTGTCTGCTAGAGATATGTTTTTTCCCAAGAAATGCCATTTGAATGTACATTATCTATTTCCAGTGTGATTACAAGTCTTATTGTTTGTGCATAAGTGACATGTATTCTCAAGAAATACCATTTGAATGCGCAATATCTGTTTCCAGTGCTAATGATTACAGGTCTCATTGTTTGTCTGCTGGTGACATGTTTTTTCTCAAGAAATGCCCATTGAATGTTGTGTACCTGTTTCCATCCCTGATGATCAGAAGTCTTCTTATTTGTCTGTCAGTGACATGTTTCACTGGTGTGTCTACGTCATCGCAGACATAATAGCGTTTCTTTTCTTCAGATCAGTTTGAAAGTCTTCGAGAATGGAACTAGGAGTCAGGAAGGTGCCAGAGACGTCCTTAAAATGTGTAGTGAAGGAACTGTGCGAAGGCTGCCTTTATCATGAAATCCATGTCTTTGTCTCTTTCCAGCCTTTCGTTTGTAGTAGTATCACAGACGGGGTTGGGAGAGAGACAAGGTCAGTTTTTGTGCAGTCTGTGTGGACTGGGTAATGGGTGTAGGGAGAAGGCATTCGGAGGTGTTGGGTATCGCAGACAGGATTCTTCTGGGATTGTAGAGGAGGTGTTGGTGGTATCTAGTTATGTTGGCAGACTGGTTTATAGTCTATTTTTGTGCTTGTCATTTATTTTGTACATATTGATGTTTTCATTAGAGGGGATGGTGGGTTTTTTTTCTTTTTTTTTTTTTTTTTCTGTGTGTATTCATTTATTTCTGTTCTGTTCATTGGGAGTTGGTTTCCAAATTGTTGCATTCAGTATTGTGTTTACTCAATCTGTTTCCGTTGCTTCTTTTATCGTTTATTTCTTCAAGGTCTTTAAAAAAGAAAAATTTTCCCTTGTGGGTGTTGGCCATCGAACATAAATTGAAAGTAGTGTTCCAGATGCATGTTGGGTCTCCGGCTGTTAGCTGAGGGATGGTCGGGAAGTGGTGAGGTCTGTCCCTAGGGTGTTAAGGACTACAGATAAATGAAGTGGTGAGGTCTGTCCTTAGGTGTGGTCTGTCCTTAGGTGTTAAGGACTGCAGATAAATGAAGTGGTGAGGTCTGTCCTTAGGTGTTAAGGACTGCAGATAAATGTGAAGTGGTGAGGTCTGTCCTTAGGTACAGACTGTCTGTGAGGTCTGTCTTAGGAAGGACTAGATAAATGAAGTGGTGAGGTCTGTCTGTAGTGTTAAGGACTGCAGATAAATGAAGTGGTGAGGTCTGTCTGTAGGTGTTAAGGACTACAGATAAAATAAAAGTGGTGAGGTCTGTCTGTAGGTGTTAAGGACTGCAGATAAATGAAGTGGTGAGGTCTGTCCTTAGGTGTTAAGGACTACAGATAAATGAAGTGGTGAGGTCTGTCCATAGGTGTTAAGGACTACAGATAAATGAAGTGGTGAGGTCTGTCCTTAGGTGTTAAGGACTACAGATAAATGAAGTGGTGAGGTCTGTCTGTAGGTGTTTAAGGTTAAGGACTACAGATAAGTGAAGTGGTGGTGAGGTCTGTCTGTAGGTGTTTATGGACTACAGATAATATGAAGTGATGAGGTCTGTCTGTAGGTATTAAGGACTACAGATAAATAAAGTGGTGAGGTCTGTCTGTAGGTGTCTAAGGATTATCGATAATGAAGTGGTGAGGTCTGTCTGTAGGTGTCTAAGGATTATCGATAATGAAGTGGTAAGGTCTGTCTGTAGGTGTCTAAGGGCTCTCGATAAATGAAATGGCCAAGTCTGTCATTAGGCGTTAAAGGCCTATGGATAAATGAAGTGTTAAGTCTGTCTGTCTTTAGTTGTTTAATGACAGGGGATGGTCAGAGGTTGAAATGTCGGATAAATGAAGATAGTGAAGATGTAGACTGTTCTGGAGGAAAGAGTAATCAGTTACCTGTAATGCTGACTTCCAGACTGAGTGACAGAGAAGAAATGGAACTGAGCTGAGATGGCTGTTCTAATCTGTACACATATGTTCATGCACTCTTGGGCTTACTGCACCTCTCTCTCACTCTCTCAGACTGAGTCTCTCTCTCTCTCTCTCTCTCTCTCTCTCTCTCTCTCTCTCTCTCTCTCTCTCTCTCTCTCTCTCACTCACACACGCACACACACACACACACACACACACACACACACACACACACACACACACACACACACACACACACACACACACGGAAGGAAAATGCACACACACACACAACACACACACACACACACACACTCTCTCTCACACACACATACACACACACACCTACCCAACACACACACACACACACACACACACACACACACACACACACACACACACACACACACACACACACACACACATCTCTCTTTCTCCCTTTAGGTCTACCTTCAGCAGTTTTCTGTTTCCTGTGGATGTTTTCAAGGTCAGTTTCAGTACACTGAAGTTTGACTGAAATCATCAGCCCATTCCTGATTGTCTGAAATGGTCAGAACACTGTTGACTGAATATAATAATCTGTAATTACTGGCTGATTTGACACCATCAGTACAATAATGACTGACATGATCAATACATTAATTTACTGACGGATTGAAATGGCAAGTACATTAATGTCTTGTTGGAGTGATTATAACGATGACTGACTGAATTCTGAGAGCGAATTTCAAGACCTTGAAAATGCTGGAAAATCAATAAAAATGTGGTTCTGTTGACAAACCTTTAAAAAAAAAAAAAAAAGAAAAAAAACCTTGGAAAATCAAGCCATCAGCTACAAAAATTTTTATTGTGGCAAAAAGAAATGGCAGTTCGATTTTTCTGCATTCAGGTTGATGAAAAATTATTTTAAAACAATTTTTTTTTACAGCATTGTCGTGGTCCCGGATTGTTGCCTGCTATTTAGCCAAGGGAGATCATTTGTAACTTCATCAATTTTTAGCCATGTATTGTAGCCTTGAATCTTTTTTTTTTTGAAACCTTGAAAACGCCTTAAATTTTATTTTGGTGAATCTGGAGGGACCCTGTATTACATTAATGGCTGACTGAATCCTCGATACATGCATGACTGACTGAAATAATCTTGTACATTGATGACTGACTGAAATGATCCAGTACATTGATGACTGACTGAAATGATCCAGTACATTGATGACTGACTGAAATGATCCAGTACATTGATGACTGAAATGATCCAGTACATTGATGACTGACTGAAATGATCCAGTACATTGATGACGGACTGTAATAATCCTGTACATTGATGACTGACTGAAATGATCCAGTACATTGATGACTGAAATGATCCAGTACATTGATGACTGACTGGAATAATCCAGTATATTGATGACTGACTGTAATAATCCAGTACATTGATGACTGAAATGATCCAGTACATTGATGACTGGCTGCTGAAATAATCCAGTACATTGATGACTGACTTTAATAATCCAGTACATTGATGACTGACTGAAATGATCCAGTACATTGATGACTGTAATAATCCAGTACATTGATGACCGAAATGATCCAGTATATTGATGACTGACTGTAATAATCCAGTACATTGATGACTGAAATGATCCAGTACATTAATGACCGGCTGAAATGATCCAGTACATTGATGACTGACTGTAATAATCCAGTACATTGATGACTGAAATGATCCAATACATTGATGACTGACTGAAATAATCCAGTGCATTGACGACTGACTGAAATAATCAGTACATTGATGACTGACTGAAATAATCCAGTACATTGGTGACTGAAATAATCCAGTGCATTGATGACTGAAATAATCCAGTGCATTGATGACTGACTGAAATGATCAGTACATTGATGACTGTAATGATCCAGTACATTGATGACTGTAATAATTCAGTTCATTGATGACTGACTGTAATAATCCAGTACATTGATGACTGTAATATCCAGTACATTGATGACTGACTGAAATGATCCAGTACATTGATGACTGTAATAATCCAGTACATTGATGACTGAAATAATCCAGTACATTGATGACTGACTGAATAATCCAGTACATTGATGACTGAAATTATCCAGTACATTGATGACGGACTGTAATAATCCTGTACATTGATGACTGACTGAAATAATCCCGTACATTGATGACTGAAATGATTCAGTACATTGATTACTGACTGAAATAATCCAGTACATTGATGACTGATGAAATAATCCAGTACATTGATGACTGAAATGATCCAGTACATTGATGACTGTAATAATCCAGTACATTGATGACTATTTGAAATAATCCAGTGCATTGATGACTGATAGAAAAGATCAGCACATTAATGATGGATTTAATGATAGGTAATATAATGATTCACTGAATTGATAAGTACAGTAATGATTGACTGAAATGATCAGAACACTAACGACCGACTCAAATGGTCAGTAAATTAGTGACTGACTGAAAAGATCTGCACCTGAAAGAATGACTGAAATGATCAGTACATTGAAGTCGTTTGTACATTACTGATTCACTGGAATGATCAGAACATTAATCACTGGCTGAAATGATCAATATTTTAATGAATGACTGAAATTATTTGTATATTTATGACTGATTGAAATTATCAGTTTGTCAGTGACTAAAATAAATCAGTACATTAATGGTCGGCTGAAGTGATCAGGACACTTAACGGCTGTTTGAAGCATGGGTGCCTCTGTGCCTGTTACGTGCCGAAATGACAGTATTTATAATGGCTGGCGCCAGCAATGCCAATTTTTTTTACAAAATCTGAAGATCAATGAATTTTCAAGGAATGGTTTAAATCAGACAACAGTTCCACCAGTCATTTGAATTCCGATCCAAGTTTTCGTTGCACTGTGCTCTTGCTCTTCCGTCCTGGAAGTACGAAGTGCTGCACTTCCTTCAGGTCGACTCGACATCACAGACATACGCACATTTGAAAGTTAGTGCTCGACACATTAGTGTGACAGCAGAACAATTGTTACAATGCCGTTTTTGACAAAAGGCGATGTCTCAAAGCTAGACGAGGTCGAGAAAGATGCAAAATTGATGGCGACGGGAATGGCTGATGGAAAAGTATACAAACGGCAAAACATCTGGCCTGTGGCTACAGAAGATGGACATGCCAGGGATGGCTTTCTGTTCCATTTTTCTGAAGACTTCAGATTTCTGCAGATTTCAGTGCATTGAATTCATTTGTACATCAGTGATTCGCTGAAGTTATCAGAACATAATCATTGACTGAAATGACAGTATTTAAATGAACGACTGAAATGAAAATGAAATGATCAGTACATTAATGGCCGACTGACATGATCAGAACATTTAACCCTTTCATTACTGTGAAGTGATCAGGACATTACTGACTGTCTGAAGTAATCAGGACATTAATGACTGAAGTGATCAGGACATTAGTGACTGATTGAAGTGATCAGGACATTAAAATGATTAATGACTGCCTGAAGTGACCAGGACATTAAAAAATGATTAATGACTGCCTGAAGTGACCAGGACATTAAAATGATTAATGACTGCCTGAAGTGACCAGGACATTAAAATGATTAATGACTGCCTGAAGTGACCAGGACATTGAAATGATTAATGACTGCCTAAAGTGATCAGGACATTGAAATGATTAATGACTGCCTAAGTGACCAGGACATTCAAATGATTAATGACAGCCTGAAGTGATCGGGACATTGAAATGATTAATGATGCCTGAAGTGATCGGACATTGAAATGATTAATGACTGCCTGAAGTGATCAGGACATTAATGACTGCCTGAAGTGATCAGGACATTAATACTGAAGTGACCAGGACAGTAGTGACTGAAGTGACCAGGACATTACTGAAGTGACTGCCTGAACTGCCTGAAGTGATCAGGACATTAATGACTGCCTTAGGTGACCAGGACATTAATGACTGCCTGAAGTGACCAGGATATTAATGACTGCCTGAAGTGACCAGGACATTAATGACTGCCTGAAGTGATCAGGATATTAATGGCTATCTGAAAGATCTGCACATTAAAGAATGGTTGAAATGATCAGTACCTTGAATTCATTTGCACATCAGCAAGTCAGTGAAATTATCAGAACATAATCATGCACTAAAATGATCAGTATTTAAATGAACGACTGAAATTAAAATGAAATGATCAGTACATCAGCAACTGAAATGATAAATACATCACTGACTGACTAGTTTGATCAGTACATTAACCCTTTCATTGCCATATCCAACCGGTGAGCAGTTGAAAACCAGCTGTGCAGAAGAGCAACTGGGGGGGTACTAGACTTACAAGGATGTGACTTTTGAATTAGTTGACCAATTGTTATCACTTGTGCATCATTGTACAGATGATGCAACACAAATTTATTCCATGGGCTATTCAAACACATGAGAAAACCCACATTAGCTGAATCACAGCATGTTTGTGGTGGCTGTGGTATCCTGACTGCTTTAGCCATGCAGGTGATGTGGCAGTGAAAGGGGTTAACATCAGACGGAAATCATCATTACATTAACATAGGTGAAAGTGCTCTAGAATTAAAATTTTTGATTAGGGGGTCATCAGAAATGGTAGGACGATTGACATCCAGACCAGCTTTTTAAGAAGGAAGAAAAAAAAAAAGAAAACATAGAAAAGCCATGCCAACTGTTCGACAAACAGAATATGTCAACTGGCCTGAATTATCTCATCAAGAGTCAAGCAGACATTAGTTGAATCAGTGAGGTCTGGTGCTTGGTAACACAGCTGCCTCAGGCTGGCATCAGTTGTTACCTGGCAAACACACATGTTCACATCGTTGTCAGTGTGTTGTTGTTCCATTTTTCTTTCCTTTTTTCCCTTCAGGTTGCTATATTACTTTTGCTGGTGGGTCTTTTAGCATAAAGAGGTCGTAATTAAAAGTTCTAAAAATCTATCAAAAGATCTAGTGTGCATGTGTGTGTGTCCAAGCCATCTCAAACATGGTTGTATGACCCAAGGATGTTGATTGGAGGCTGACAAGGGTGGTTGTGCTGTGGCTGTGGTGGCGCTGCAGGAATGGGCCTGCTGTGAAGAGAGTGCCAGTGCTGCGCTTGTGTGCATCTCCGCATGTGGGTGTGGGACATCTCCGTGCTGTGTTTATGTTTGGGCGTTGCATTGCCATGTTTATGTTGGGCATTGCTGTGCCGTGTTTTATTAGGCATTGCCGTGCCGTGTTTTTTATGTTGGGCATTGCATTGCCATGTTTATGTTGGGCATTGCACTGCCATGTTTATGTTGGGGCATTGCATTGCCATGTTTTTATGTTGGGCATGTTATTGCCATGTTTATGTTGGGCATTTTATTGCCATGTTTATGTTGGGCATTGCATTGCCATGTTTATGTTGGGCATTGCATTGCCTGTTAAGTTGGGGCATTGCATTGCCTGTTTATGTGAGGCATTGCATTGTCATGTTTATGTTGGGGCATTTTATTGCCATGTTTATGTTGGGCATTGGATTGCCATATTTATGTTCGGCATTGTATTGCCATGTTTATGTTGGGCATTGGATTGCCATGTTTTTGTTGGGTATATGCATTGCCTTGTTTATGTTGGGCATTGCATTGCCATGTTTATGTTGGGCATTGCATTGCCTTATTTATGTTGGGCATTGCATTGCCATGTTTATGTTGGGGCATTGCATTGCCATGTTTATGTTGGGCATTGCATCGCCATGTTTATGTTGGGCATTGCCTTTCCACATTTATATCGGGCTTTGCCTTTTGGTGTTTATGTTGGGTGTAGCCTTTCTGTGTTCATATTGGGCTTTACTTTTAAATGTTTAAGTTAGTATCGCCTTCCCTTGTTCATATTTGGCATTGCCTTTCTACCTTGGACATTGCCGTACCATTTTTATGTTGGTAGTGCCTTCCCACATTTATGACAAGCATTATCACTTCGTATTTATGATTGATGTTGCCTTTGGAGACTGGGCATTGCCTTGTTATTTTATGTTGGACATTGCCTCTCCATGCGTAAGATTAGCATATAATTTATTGTGTAGATTGATTGGTATTGCCATTGTAGGGTGGGCATTGCCTTTTCATGTGGATATCTGTTGCATATTGTTGTGAGATTTTGACGAAGAATATTCATACTGCTGCTGCGCCGAATCACAGTTGTACCTTCTGCCTTCTCACTCTCTGTCTCCCTCTCTCTCTCTCTGTAAAAACACACACACACACACACACACACATGCACACACACACACACACACACACTCACACACACACACACAGGGGCACACACGCACAAGCACAATTTTTGTGCACTTTGTGACATGATTTAAGATGATGCACAATGCATGGGAAAAAAAATATAACTAAAAGCAGAATTAAACGCCGTTAATGCTGAAAGCAGGAGTGAGGAAGTTAGGAGGAATGTAGTGTATCTGTCACATAGCTGTCATATAGCCCATGCACATTAGGGGAGAAAATGACCTTCCTGTTGTGGTAGTTCAGAAGAAAGCTCACCTTGTGGTGAGATGCCTTGCTCAGGCAGCAGAAGGTGATTGGAACCAATTGGACCTGCCGATGCAAATGACATGACCTGTCAGTGTCAAGCTAACTCTTGTGCTGTACATGTTCTGCAGACGAAAGAAGAAGTGTATCCGGTATCTTCGGGAAGATGGGGCGAGCTCGGACGGGGAGGACTGCGACGATGGCTCGTCACGGTTAGGGTCCCAGAGGTCCAACTGCGACACGGACTCCACCCACGACATGGACGTGGACAGCCCCCGCAACGACGGGCCTCTCTCCTTCAGCCAGCAGCACTCTCCCTGTCCCCCCTCATCCAGAGGGAGGAGGAGGAAGAGGAGGGGGAGGTGGTGGTGGACACGACGGGCACACTGGACCTGAGCTTTCCTGGCACCTCTCCCACCCCCGCCTACCTCTCCTCCACCCGCCCCTTGACCCACCCGCCCCCTCTCTCCCTCCCCCAGCTACGCAGCCCTCTACGCCGGTGAAAAGAGAGCCAGTGACTCCGATGATGGCCTCCCCTAGTCTGGCGGCCACTTAGCATCACCCCTGGTGGACAGGGACTGTTCAGGGAAGGGGGAGGGGAGGTAGTGCCCTCCGCAGGTAACAGAAGGGAGGAAAAATGGGGGGGGGGGGGGTGGGTGGGCTGGGGGGAATTCTGTGTATCCAGGGAGGAGACGTATGTGAGAGTTTGTGATGATGATGATGATGAAACAGACACACTGCTATCCAGCATAATATGCAGTCCCTTCTGGTCCTGGGCTACTGGTGACGTGTGACCTTGTGACCCTCAGAGCCAGCATTTGTGACGTCACCGTCCTCGCTGCAGACCGGGCCTTCACTGAACTCCTTTCCTGGGAACACAGGCAGTTTGTTGGTGCTTGACATGTGGTGGGGGAGAGGGGGTATGGGATGTGGGGGGGAAGGGGAGGGGAGGGGAGCCCATGAAAAGCAATTCTCTGCAGAGCCAAGTCGACGCTGCAAGTGTCGTGGACTCTGTGAGTTCAGCTCACCATGTTCTGAGCGTACCATTCAGGAATCTTAGCCGTGTGTTGACATCTGCTCATCTCAAATGAACTGCATTGACGGATGATTATGTGTGATGCAGATAAAAAACAAAACCGAAAGAGTGTGAATCCCGGTATGGACGTATGTATGTGCGACTAATGGTGGGCGTGGCATTGTACAGTTAGCACTGAAGAACCGTCTGCTCCCAGAGTAGGCAATCCACTTGTTTAATATGGACACCTCCTGACCAGGGTGAACCACCTGGCTTAGCAATCAACATTCACAAACACCAAAGGTGTTGCTTTGTTTTATATCAGGACGACATTTAGGACACTTGCAATGTGCCCATAGTTTTTTTTTTTTTTTTGTTCGTTTTTTTTTTTTTTTTTTTTTTTTTTTTTTTTAAACGACTTCTATTTTTCAGCAATTTGTTTTTGTGTGTGTGTGTGTGTGTTTTTAACAGGTAGAATTTGTTTTTATCGCCAGTGTTTTGGTCTGTGCCTGGTTTACTGTGCTGCAGGGATATAGAACGGTAAGGTTTGTGCCTGTCGCAGCCCATCGTACACATCCTGGAGAGGCCCTCCTGTGGCCTCTGTCCTGTGTTCATGGGTCAGATGGTAGGTCAACTTACCTCCCTTCGTTGTGTGCAGGCAGGGCGGTGAGGGTGGAGAGAAGTCAGTAGGGGATCTTTTTTTTTACTTTCCTGTTGGGAGTCGCTGGCTTTTGTTGAGTTTGTTTCTCTGGGTGTTGTTTGTGTTTTCTTTTTTTGGATTTTCTGCACTGTCTGGGAGAAAAAAGTGTGTTGTTTTGTGAGGTATTTGTGTTATGTGTATGTTTGTGGTTGAAAATGATGTTTTAAAATGGCAGAATTGGATTGAGAAAGTTGCAACATAGTTTTGTTGGATATGTGTGTGTTTTGGGGATGGGATGGGTGAGGGGTTTTGTAGCCTTTTATTTTCTTCCTTCACTAAGACATTTAGACGGATTTCCCCATAACTTGATGCGGACTAGGAGCCATGTGGATGGATCAACTGACCGCATAGAAATGTTACAATTAATGGAACTCCTCACCTGAAGAATCGATTGCAATGAAGAAGACTGTACACATGAATACACATGCGCAAGCATGCTCATGCACACAAACATTCATGCACAACACACATGCACACACACACACACACACACACACACACACACACACACACACACACACATGCGTGCATGTTTACATGCCCATGTACACATATTCACAGATACATGAGCTCACATGCACACACTCACTGGCACACCCACACAACAGTTTTTTAAAGCAAGGAGGATTAAGGCCGCAGGTCCGTCAAAAGTGTTATTTTTTGAGTGATGACTTACAAAGGGAATCAGAGCTGGGGAAAGATGGGGAGGGGGGGAGGGAAAGGGCGACGATTTGCTCAATTTGTACCTACCAAAGCTAATAGCCATATATTTCGCTTGGTGACATGAGAAAACTGAGTTCACCTATTTCACCTGGTTTTAAGGTTTGTAGTGTAACATACCAATCAAGATTTATCTTCTAGTTCAGCTATGTATTTCACCTTTTGTGAAGGTCTGTAGTGTGACAGTTTAGTGTGAAGAGCTGTAATGTGACATAGTGTGAAGGTCTGTTGTGTTACATGCCTTTGAAGATTCACTGATTAGTTGAGGTGTTCATCTCATTGCGAAGGTCTGCAGTGTCCAATTCAGGTATTTCACCGGATATGAAGATGTGTAGTGTGATATACTTATCAAGGCTTATTGTTTAGTTCAGGTATTTCACCTAATATGAAGGTTTGTAGTGTAACATGCCTATCAAGACTCAATGTCAGTTCAGGTATTTCACCCAGTGCAAAGGCCAATAATGTAACATACCTATCAGAACTGATTGTCAGTTCAGGTATTTCACCCAGGGTGAAATCTGTGGCATTACATACCTATTAAGACTCGTAGACCAGCACTCTGTGTGTGGAGCAGTTGGCAGTCATCTAAAACCAAGGAGCTCTCAAGGACTGATACACTGTGGTGGAATGAACTGTGTCTGGTGCTCTGTGTGTGTGATGTGTACTGAGATGTGTACTGAGACCTCCATGTGGATGTGTTTGATGTGCGCTGCCATGGTTCTGTGTGGATGTGTTATGCACACTGACAAGTTTGTGTAGGTTGTGTATATGTGTGTGTGTAGGTGAGTGTGTGTGTGTGTGTAGTGTAGGTGTGTGTGTGTGTGTAGTGTAGTGTGTGTGTGTGTGTGTGTGTAGTGTAGGTATGTGTGAAGGTATGTCCTGGTTCGTGTGGATGGGTAGATGCATGGACCAAGCGAGGCTAGCTATGTGGTCACTGCTGACGCCTTGTTGACCTTGTAGTCGTTGGGGGTTATCTGTCTTCAGTGCAGCGCATGTTGTCTGTGGGTACCAATGGACGTTGATCAAACCACCTCGCACTGCAGTGGTCCGCCCGTACAGGGCTACGCTGCAACAGTTCAAGGGCCGAATGACTGGTCCACAGCTATAGTTTACAAAAACAACAGATGAATTCATTGTTGTTGTTGACCGAATTGCATTGGTTTTCTTTTTCCTCATTTGAAATAGGACTGATTGATGGTGTAGCTTAGAATCTAATAGAGGGCATATAGTCGATACCTCTAACCCCAAAACAGTGTATTTTTGTGTGAAAAAATGACTGTTCATGTAAACCGGAACCATTCAAGAAAAAGACCATTATGAATGTGATTTTTCTGTTGGACCCTGCAGCAGCAAGCAGTACTGCTTGTAGTAATCCAGATTTGTTTAGTTGGTGGCTATGAACTCCCACGTTAATGATTTGGTTTTTTTTTCCCCCACCAGCTCCCAAGCTACACTGTGTTGGGCATTTGGAAGGCTTACCTAGTAATTGACACATAGGGTGCAGTAGGCTCATGAATTCTGAGAGTGAGATTGAGCCAGAAAGTCTGGGTTTGGAGCTGACCGAAAGAAAGCATGGCAGGTGAGAAAGGTAAAGAAAAGAGAGCTTTGTGAGGAAGGGGGAGAGAAAGAAAGTGTGGTGAGAAAAACGGGAGAGAAAGTGCGGTGAGAAAGTGGGAGAGAAAAGAAAGTGCGGTGAGAAAGTGGGAGAGAAAGAAAGTGCGGTGAGAAAACGGGAGAGAAAGAAAGTGTGGTGAGAAAGTGGGAGAGAAAGAAAGTGTGGTGAGAAAACGGGAGAGAAAGAAAGTGCGGTGAGAAAGTGGGAGAGAAAGAAAGTGTGGTGAGAAAACGGGAGAGAAAGAAAGTGTGGTGAGAAAACGGGAGAGAAAGAAAGTGGGAGAGAAAGAAAGTGTGGTGAGAAAACGGGAGAGAAAGAAAGTGTGGTGAGAAAAGTGGGAGAGAAAGAAAGTGTGGTGAGAAAACGGGAGAGAAAGAAAGTGTGGTGAGAAAACGGGAGAGAAAAGAAAGTTTGGTGAGAAAAGTGGAGAGAACGAAAGTGTGGTGAGAAAACGGGAGAGAGAAAGAAAGTGTGGTGAGAAAACAGGAGAGAACGAAAGTGTGGTGAGAAAGTGGGAGAGAACGAAAGTTTGGTGAGAAAGTGGGAGAGAAACGAAAGTGCGGTGAGAAAACGGGAGAGAAAGAAAGTGTGGTGAGAAAGTGGGAGAGAAAAAAAGTGTGTGGCGAGAAAGGGGAAGGATGTTTGGTGAGAAAGGGAGAGAGAGAAGGCCCAGTGAGAAAGAGGGAATAAAGGAAAGCCTAATGTAAAAGGGAGAAAGAGAAGAAAAAAGCCAGGTGAGAAAGGAGGAAAGAGAAAGAAAGCTGATGGAGGGAAAGGAGGAAGACCTGGCAAGAAAGGGGGAAAAAGGAAAGTTTGCCAGCTGCCGTGGCTAAGTGGTTAGCGTCACGGACTCCTGGCTGGGAGGTCGTGGGTTCGAATCCCATCAGAGTCATGTGGGTTTTTTCTGCCCCAACTGGCTCCTACCCAGAGTTTGAGTTTGCTGCGGACTCAGTTGGGAAGACTGGGACCACACAGTCGAGTTTCATCCACTTAATGGATGCGTTTCTGAGAGCGTTGCTCAAATTTCCTGACCAACACTGCAGGTGCCTGCATCTCTCGGGCCTGGATATATATTATAAAAAGTAAGCGTAGAGTACAGCTTTGTCATGTAGTCTCAGACCGAAATGGAAATCCATAGCATCATCTTAATCATCCTCATTCTCATTGATCAGCATTAAAAAGAAATGTCTCAAATTCTGTGGCCCTTCATGCCCTGCTCTCATGGTGACCTCAATTTCGATATCCTCTCCACGTCTGTGACCTTGGTTTGGTTCCGTCGGGGTCACCGGTATCGGCGAGTCCATGGGGGCTGTCGCTGGACGGACGTGGTGGTGCCCTCTGGAGGGAGGGCCCACTCACACCGGCTCCGTGACTAAGCAATTATTGTCGTCAGTAGGGGGCTTAGTAGGTGGTGTCCCGCGTTAGATCAGAACAGGCGCCACTGAACACCACCGAAGTGACTCGGCAGCAGTGCAGTGTTTCCTCCGGTGGGTTGCCTCTTGACGACATGACATTGACTGCCCCTGTGGATTGCTGGTGCCAGGGCTGCGGCGGGGCCAACCGGGCTGTGGCTGTGGATGGGGTGTCGGTCGGAATGAGCGGCGTGGGTGCACTGCCTCTGAGGTGGCGCAGAGGTTGGGACAGCAAAAAAAAAAAAAAAAAAAAAAAAAAAGTTAAAGAGAAGGGGGGGGGGGGGGGAAAAAGTTTAAAGAGAAAGGGGGAATGAAGGTAAGCCTGATGAGAAAGACAGAAAGCCTGGTGAGAAAGACAGAAAGCCTGATGAAAAGACAGAAAGCCTGGTGAGGCTGAGAAAGATGGAAAGCTTGGTGAGAAAGACAGAAAGCCTGGTGAGGCTGAGAAAGATGGAAAGCTGGTGAGAAAGACAGAAAGCCTGGTGAGACTGAGAAAGACAGAAAGCCTGGTGAGACTGAGAAAGACGGACGGAAGCCTGGTGAGACTGAGAAAGACGGAAAGCCTGGTGAGACAGAAGACGGAAAGCCTGGTGAGAAAGATGGAAAAAGTGGGTGAGACTGAGAAAGACGGAAAGCCTGATGAGACTGAGAAAGACAGAAAGCCTGATGAGACTGAGAAAGACACAAAGCCTGGTGAAAAAGACAGAAAGCCTGGTGAGACTGAGAAAGACGGAAAGCCTGGTGAGACTGAGAAAGACAGAAAGCCTGGTGAGAAAGACCGAAAGCCTGGTGAGAAAGACCGAAAGCCCGGTGAGAAAAGATGGAAAGCCTGGTGAGAAAGATGGAAAGCCTATTGAGAACGACAGAAAGCTTGGTGAGAAAGACGGAAAGCCTGGTGAGAAAGACAGAAAGTCTGGTGAGAAAGATGGAAAGCCTGGTGAGAAAGACGGAAAGCCTGGTGAGAAAGAAAAGCCTGGTGAGAAAGATGGAAAGCCTATTGAGAACGACAGAAAGCCTGGTGAGAAAGACGGAAAACCTGGTGGGAAAGGAAGAAAGCCTTGTGAGAAAGGGGAGAGAGCTTGGTGAGAAAGGCGGAGAGAGAGAGAGAGAGAGAGCTGGTGCGAGAGGGGGAGGGAGAGAGGAGAAAAGCCTGGTAAGACAGGGAGAAAATGTGTCGAGAAGGAAGGCTGTGCAGATGTCTGATGCTGTGTTATTTTCCTGTTTGCCTCTTGGGATTTCTGTGCAAGACCTGTGCTATGTAGTGTGCCAGCCTTAGCACACTGTAGCCGGCCAGCAGTGCGGACATCATATGGTACTACTGTCTGATCCTTGGGCGTGAGTGGCAGTGGTGTGAATGGCGCTGCTGACAGTGGAGCGATGAAGTGACTGTTGGCTCGGGACATCTGTGGCCATGCATTTTCTTTTCCTCCCCTTACCTTGCCTTCCATGCACACAGACAGGGAGGGGGAGGGTTGCCTTGTGAAGGACTAGCACACAGGTCACAGTCGGGTGACGTGAAGAGGGGGGCTGGGGGAGGGGGGGTGATCTCTGACTGCCTCTCTGACAGAGGATTTCAGCAGGGAGTGACTGGCTGTGCGCACATTATCATCATCATATTGCTCAGTTGTATGTTTGTGGGGTGTGTTTGTCCATGTGAAATTGCATGAACGTGGATACAAATATATGCTAATGTAAAGAAAATATATACATGAATACCCCATGAAAACTCTTACCACTTTTTTTTCCTCGCTGTTGAGTGTGTGTGTTATGTGTGTGCATGTGTGTGTGTGTGTGTGCGTGTTTTTGTGTGTGTGTTTTATGTGTGCGAGCGTGTAGCTATGGTAGGGAACCAGAGAATAGAAGACTATGAGCAGACTTTAAATGGAGCATAAAGGAAAGAGCATTATAGAGTTCAGTAAAAGTTTTGAGGCTGTGGCGTCAAATGTAGTTGAAATAAAGTAAGTGGAATAGTTTTAAAAAACTGTCATTATCGATCAGCATGCTTCACCAAAATGTTGTGAGTGGACAAAGAAATAGACGAGACCGATTAATTAAACCAGTGTGCAGCAAAGCACGTGGCCATTGAGTGATGGGGAAGCAGGAGCCACCCAGCGATGTCTGATTGAGACAGAAGACTGAATGAGACATCTAATTCACTACATCAGCCGCAAAAAATGTGTGCCCAGAGATGACCAGGTGCCGTCACTTGCAAGAAGAGTTTGACTTGGTGCAGTACACAGACCTGTTGGCTTTCTGCTTGATAGTGGAACAGGGAGGGAATAGGGAACAGTCTGAAGCACTCCGAGTGTAGAACGTTGAAATTGTACATGTAAAGGGATTGGATTAGCGTGTTGCTGCTTGTGCCAAAGTTCTACACACACACACGCACACACACACACACACACACACACACACACACAGAGTCACCTGTTGCAAGTTATAATGTCAATAGGTACTTGAAAACTTGCTGTTCACATCCCATCCAAGCTCTGCAATAGAACTAATTGTTCTTGGTGGAGAAAATCTAAATAAACACTACTTCAGTGTCTTGGCAGTGAGGAAGAAAATATGACCACAATGAAACTGGAATATGGAAGACTGATATGCTGACGATGGTAGTGCAGCAAAATGAACACAAAACATTCATACTGACTGATCGATGATAATGCAATGAAGATGACCAGTTATATTGACTGGTATATAATTATGCAGTGAAGGTGACCAGTTATATTGACTGATACATGATCATGCCGTGAACACAACCAGTTATATGACTGATACATAATTATGCAGTGAAGACAACCAGTTATATTGACTGATACACAATTATACAGTGAGCACAACCAGTTATATTGACATACATAATTATGCAGTGAACACAACCAGTTATATTGACTGATACACGATCATGCAATGAACACAACCAGTTATATTGACTGATAGATCTTAGTGCAGTGAAGATGACCAGTTGCACTGACTTATAGATAATAGTGCAGTGAAGATAACCAGTTGTACTGACTGACAGATAATACAGCAATCAAGAGAAAGCAGTCAGTTACACTAAATGATAGAGGACAGTGCAGTGAAGATAAAAATGCAGCGAAGTGAAGACAAGACAACCAGTTATCTTTGTCTCCATCAGGAGGGAAAACCTCTGCACTTAGACCTAGGGAAGAAACTCTAGACGAACAAAAGTGGCTGCCTCTACAATCACTACATGTTTAGCTCCCTTAGAAGCATCCCTTGCCCACACGTGCAACCATGAAGAAAGATTCCATGATGTCCTTGAGGTTGAAACAGGGCATTGCGTCCTATTTTGTGGCATAAAGGATCTACACAGGGATAATTACTTATGTTCACTTCTTCCAATCATGTTCACTTCTTCCACTTGCGTTCACTTCTACTCACGTTCTCTTCCACTTATGTTCACTTCTTCCACTTGCGTTCGCTTCTTCTACTCACGTTCTCTTCCACTTATGTTCACTTCTTCCACTTACGTTCACTTCTTCTACTCACGTTCTCTTCCACTTCGTTCACTTCTTCTACTCACGTTCTCTTCCACTTACGTTCACTTCTTCCACTTATGTTCACTTCTTCCCAGAATGTGAGATCAGCCCTGGTCAGCTGTCGGCTTTATCATGAACATCTGAGATCACAACTGGTCATTTTTCAGTTTTATTTTACACATTTTAGGTCAGTCCTGGGAAATGGTCGGTTTCTGTTGAAAAATCTGAAACTGACCGTGCAGTGCAAGAGTAACTGACCGAGCCTGATGGGCCGTCATGACAGCTTTCCCAGAATAGTGGCTGTTTGTGTTTTAGTTTGGTCTGATATCATCTGGCCATCACCAGCAATCGTAGTAATTCAGCATCGTTTTCATTCAGTGATTGCTGTTCTTTTGTAGGCTCGTTAAGTGATTTATGTTTTCAAGTCCTAAAAATTCATTTGTGGTGGCTAATGAGGAGGCGAATGAAAGTTGCACTGTCAAGGTGTTGGTAGCTGAAAGTGACAAAAGCTGTGACAATGTGTGAAGCGAGTTTGGCCCATACAGATCCCTAGTACATGGTGGTTTAGTTTGTTGCTCATTCTGTGTTTATGTCTGCCACCACAAAAGAGGGGGAGATGGGGGTATTTATTGGATATTCTGGTTGGTTCTATTGCTTTTAAGTTTAGAGATTTCTCTATACAAATTCTAGCATAAACAGCACAGTGTACGTGTATTTTTCAATTAAATATCTGATGTCAGCCCTGAATGAATTGTGAACCTGAATTTTCAACATCTTCCCACAATGTCCTGATTAAATAATCAACTTGGGTTCAAAGCATCTTATATGAGCCTTGAATAAATTGTCAACTTGGGTTCTAAGCATGTGATGTGAACTCTGAATGAATTGTCCATTTGAATTTTTAAAACATCTGGAGATTTTCAGTAATGTTTCAAGATGCAAACATGTTGAGTGGCTTTCAAAATCCGTAGTTGCCAACTTAGATGGTTTTCAAGACTGATAGTTGCCAACTCGGAGGTTGTTTTCAAGACTCATAATTGCCAACTAAGGTTGTTTTCAAAACCCATAGTTGTCAACCCTCATGAACTTTTTTATGATTTCACTGTATTAGAAATCATTCCCCAAATCTCAGATTTGACTGGAAGATCCAGATTTTCAGTATTTTGTCAAAAAATGTGGGGTTTTTGAGGGTCATTTTTGGATTAGGCTAATGAAATGTTACAGAATGAATCCGCAAAAGATTTCATAGGAGTGTTTGCAATGGCATGCAGTGGAAAAGGCATTTTTCCATTGAAATCCCACATCAACCGAATTGGTAAAGGATTAGAAATGCTTTCAGTCAAAAGCCCGACTGCCCCCTGCACCCCACCTCAGCATCTTCAACCTGTGGTTCCCAAAATATTGATGCCAGATGGTTGGCAGCTATGAAGATCATACTGCTTTGGGTCACCTGTCTAGCAATGACCTGTGCTGCCATCACTTGATAATGAGCCCTGTGAAACAATGAAGTATAGTGTAAGAGCTCTGTTAAATAAGAAGACAGCATTTAACGATTTTTCTTCTGAAATTCCACTTGTTGTATGATTACAAAATATTCCTGAAATCCTGAATTTAGCAGGGAAAAAAATCCAGAATTTCAAAATTTTGGTTACAAAAAGGGGGATGGGGCACTTTTAATAAGGGATGATTGTAGAATGAAGCCCGAATGATATCATGTGAATGTTGGCAGTTGTATGTATGGAGAGTACATTGTCTTTTTAAATCCCCGCTTTTTACACAAACTAAAACTCAGTGGGCTCCCGCCTATAAAAAGTTTCAGTCAAAAGTTGAACTGTCGCCTCCTCAGTCTCCCCTGTCCTGGTTCCCAGATCGCCTCTCAAGATGTTCGGCAGCTATGTGATGTATAGTCATCAGTCGATAATGAACCCTCTTAATTAATATCATATAGTTTGTAATCTTCATAGGATGATGATCTGTGTTCAGTAACGAGCTACAGCATGCAGCCATCGCTTTGTGATAAGCTGAGTGAAAGGATGAGCTGCAACCCATCTCTAGAGATGACAGGCTCTCCGGGTGCAGCGGCACCAGTCATGTCGAAGGATAAGGGCTGCCTTTCCACTGACCTGGTTGTGACAGGCAGAAAGCAGTCACACAGACATCACCACTCGCTTGTTTTGCGGGGGAAGATTTTTCTGAAGTGATGTCATCATGCATGCACCTCTTCAGCTGTACACTGTTAATGGGGTGTAGGGGAGGGAGGGGGGGGGGGGGGGGAAAGAAAGAAAAAAAAACTCATGAAGATTGTGGTTTTGCAACCTGGCCAAATAATAGTATGGTGTGATCAGTGCAATGTAGTATTTTCCCTTTGTTTTGTTGTAGTTGAAGGACCTCCATGATTTCACCGAGGTTTGTGGCCTTAAGATGGATTGTACCTGTTTAGATTTGTAATATACGCACATGTTGGCTGTCCAACTTGTTGAATGCTTCAGTTAATATTGTTACTTTTTACTTGAACATCAACTGTCATATGATTGCGTATTAAGCGCACATGTATAAACACATGCACTTAGACCTGTTTTAAAGCTTATGTTGAACAGTAAATTGACAATAAAGATACTGAAGTGTGATAAGTATGATTTGTTTTGTAGATGTACCATTAGTCTTTTTTTTGGTTGACATTTATGAAAATTACATACCAAAACATCCATCTCATCAAGCTAACACCACTGATGTGATAGCTGACGATGTTACCACCACCACCACCACCACCCCCCCCCCCCCTCCCCCCCCCCCCCCCCCCACTTGATTGTTGAAGTGACAAACATTTCAACGTTGTTGACTCTTGTACATAAACCAATTGTGGAGTCGATTCTGCTACGAGAAATCGATGATGGCGCAAGGCAGAAAACTGCCAAATCCTCATCAGGGGGTGGGGGTAGTGGTAGGGGTGGAGAGGGCTGATGAAAACCTGATGTAGATGAAAACTTGATAGATGAAAACCAGGTACAGATGGTTTCCTTTGCACTGCTGGTGCTGATGGCAGCAGAACAAGTCGGAACGTGGCAATGTGAGGGAAGATGGGGAAAAAGCAACAGAAGAGTAATGCCATGAAAAAAAGGAATGAGAGAAGTGAAAACTCCGTCTGTTTCTGCATCAACCACCAGCTAAGAAATGCTTCATGTGGGGAGAGGGTATTAGGCAAGCCCTGAACATCCTGATGGAGAAAATTGATGTTGCAGCCTCAACTTGGCATCCTTCCGTTGGTTTTGCAACTGCTCTGAATGTTTGAAATAGAATACGTGTGCGAATGGGGAAGGTTTGGGTGAAAGGGAGTGAAATAAACACAAAGGCCTGGATGATAGGAATGTATGGAAATGTCAACAACACTGAAAAGCACAGACTATGTGGGTCTTCGTGCCAGGGAGCTGATTGCAGACAGACTGGTAGTGTTGATGCTTTACTCAGAATGGTTCGAGGACGCATTCTTGTCTTTGTTGTATATACAGCAATTGTATATCATTGATAAAGTGTGATGCAAATTGTTATCCCATATCGAAGGCTTTACTTTTTCTCTGTGTGGCTCACTTGCCTGGGACATTTGAACAGCACAGTGTAAACTGTGACAGGTTTCGCAGGCTTGTCTGAGAGGAATGACTTGATGGAGGGGGAAGGGGGTGGGAGGATTGTGCAACTAAGCATGCAGAAATGTTTTTAGGAGCTGCAAGGAAACTCAGTTCATTGAGAACAATGCAAGTTTGCAAGAACCCTTTTCAATACTCAGCCAGAACATGGAATTGATGTCGGTAACGTATTTCCGTGACTTTTCATTTCTGAGAAATGAGGTGTGGACAGATCAACAAACAGGTGTCAGTTATGGCCAAACTTTGAAAGACATCTTCAGAACCTTTTGTTCAGCGAGTGTGACAGTTAAGGAATACTCTTGGCCAAGGTTAGGTGGGAAGGAGAAGGAGGAGGGAGGGTGGGTGTAGAGAGGGGGGGGTGGCAGGTGGGGAAGGGTGTACCTCTTGTCGTCTACAGAAGGTTGATGAAAACCAAGTTAAGAGTGAACCCTGTTCTCTCCGCAACTCAATGGCTACGATCTCCTTGATGTTAGACATATACTGTTAATCGTCACTTACGGCATCAGGCGTTCCATTATATGTACACTCTGTTACATGTTCCTTGATCGTTGACACCTGATGGTTTTGCTTGTTTTCCAATGTATATTTTTTAACGCTTATATCTTTTTTGTTTGTTTTTTTTTTGTTGTTTTTTTTTTTACTTAATGAGTATCGACCATACTTTGTGTAATGTGACTGAAGAGAAGAGAGATCCCCAGTTCTGACTGGGCCGACACTTGTTGGGGCACTGTTCACATAAAAAGATCTTTCTTTGCTGCTTGGTACAATCCAGCACCGAGGGAGAGGACACTGATGATTGTCTGCGAGTTCTGCAGGGTCTGGGATCTTCACACTGCCATTCAACCCAAGGAAAGGGGGAAGACTGAACATTAGTTTGGTTATCACCAAAAAAAATTAATGCAGTTTGTAGAATGATAGACTGAAGCATCCTACATTTTAAGAGGATATCATGAGGGTTAACTGCGTTTCCCCAATTTTTTCTTTTTTTTTTTTTAATATGGCTGGTCAGGACTTGAAATCTTTACAGGCCAACCCATCCAATGATCATGCTGGCGTGGTGTGGACTGGCATGGTGTGTACAGGTATGTATTCACAAAGTTCATTACCCTGCATGCCAACTACATGGTCATCTTCACTCCTCTTCTCATGTCTGGGGATGAGGGACCTGGTGCTTTGCCTCTAGATTTTTTTTTTTAAAGATTGTGAGTGGATTTTGACTGGAATGATGACAATCTTGTCAAATCTTTGCTGTTTGGCTAAAAACTTTGGTTTGTCCTTATTGAAGATGGATAATATATATTGTGATGTTACGTATGATGATGTTTCATGTTGGATGATGTATGTTTTATGTATGATGATGTACATGTTATGTTTTGAACACTGCCTTTGTTTACAAGTCAGTACAGGTGTGTGTTTGTGTGGACGAGTTTGTATACTTCTGAAATGCTGGAGACTTTTTTCACATTGTTCTTACATGCTAGACTATTAACTTGAACTCAAAAAGTTTTACGTATCTGCACACATGAATGTGAAGATTGACTAAATTTCCAATCAACTTTATGCCAGATGAAGAAAACACTCCTTTTTTTTTTCAGCCTTAACTAAGCTTTTATTATAGTTTATTTTTTAGACACACGAAGCCACTTATGCTGACAATGGGCATGAAACTTTATGCCAAAGTTTGTTTTACAGCCTGAACTGGGTTTTTATTATAGTTAACTTCTGTTTATACATGTTGTGACTATGCTCACAGTGGGTGCCCAAGTGCTTCACAACATGTCTTGAGCATTATCACAGCATGCTTGGACACATCCCAGTTAAGATTAGTTACCAGCTTGAAGCTGGAAAAAGATGCATCAGTGGAATAATTCAAAATGAATGGTAAAACTTACCCACTTTGTTTAGTAGCTGTTAGAAGAAAAAAAGTTGACCTGTAAAAGAAGTACTGTGACTGTATTGTTTGCCTTGCACTGGGAGGGGTATAGCAGATTGTGTTAAACAGATCTTTTTAGGGGTTCCGTCTTTTCCTTGTGCATGCGAGCGAGTACCTCCTGAGAAGCTCTGGAACAAGTCATGTTCATGATCCACATGAGAGTCAAAAACTGAACAATTCGTTCTTTCTTTGTCTGTAGTAGGTGCTTAATGCAGACATGTACCTTTGCAGGCTTGCTGTGGATGTGTATGATTTCTGTTGCCAGGGTCAGTTGTCCGACTGCAGCAAGCAGAGAGACATTGTCACCACCATTTTGAGTGATCTTGCTTTGGTCTCGGCTAGTCCATTCTGGCACACAATTTTTCTGTAGCCATACACTTGTACTGAAGGGATTGTTTTTGTCTTCCTCATGTCAAGATCAGAAACATTGGTGAGCAACACCCCCACCATTTGACCTCTCCAGATGTTTAGTACTGGAGTTATAAAGGAGCAATGAGTAGTCCAACTGATTGTATTAATGGTCCTCCATCAAAATAAAAACAATTCTTGCTCATCACTTTGATCTTTTAGGGAACGGCAGTTGTGATAATCCTTTTTCTCAGTGTGTGTCAGATGGACAGCTTTACGTGCTGGGACACTAATCTTGCCCGACAGTTTGTTGACCATCATAAACAGAGCGATAGATTAAGTGTGTGATGGAGAGGAGTTCTGATCCCAATAACTGTCCAGACATCCAGGCAAGCACCAGCATGGGTGAGTCCACCACTGCCGTGTCCCAGTGCCTGTGCTTCACTCCCATACTGAAAGTTGCATCAGGCCTGGGATTCAAGGAAGGATGCTTCTGAACGGGCGTTAAAGATAAGATGATTAAAAAAAAGAAAGGAAAAAAAAAAGGGGGGAGTGGGGATTTGGCTTGTGAAATGTTACTGCTCATGGCCGTGTCAGTCTTGTGGCATTTCCAAGCCTATCGCCCTGCTTTATGGCATATCATAAACAGAGTAAGCCTGTCCTATACTTAGCTTTTCAGAGGTTCAGCATTTTTCCCACCATGAAGCATTTCATTTTCATGACTTTTATTTCGTAATCCTTAGGGGGAGGAGGGGTGTGAAGTATTTCTCTTTTGATATTTGATCATCGGGGGGGGGGGGGGGGGGGGGGGGGGGGGGGGGGGGGGGGGGGGGGGGGGGGGGGGGGGGGGGGGGGGGGGGGGGGGGGGGGGGGGGGGGGGGGGGGGGGGGTATTTCTTTTTCATATTTGATCATCGGGGGGGGGGGGGGGGGGGGGGGGGGGGGGGGGGGGGGGGGTGTCTACATTGTGTTTTTTCTTTGTCCTTTTCATTCGATCACAACACCATTTGAAGCGACAGAACACCTTTTCTGATCGTGCAGCTAGTGTTTCAATCATACTGTTTGGCTGTAACAATTTTTGCTGGCAACTCAAAATGTTGAACTGGCCAGTGAAAATGTTGCAGCATTCACAAGACTGGTATGGAAATAGGGCAACTTGAAGGGCTGCTCAAGCACTCTATTTCCAACTGGATCAGCCCTTCCCACATGCGTAGCCTCACACAGCCTGGACACAGAATCCAACACCCTCACTTCAGGCAAGTCCTTTTGGAACACGACCAGTTTGTACTAAGCCATATACAAGATCTGTAATTGATTTTCAGGTGTCCACTTCCTCTAACAGCTGTCGGGCTTAAATCACTTGAAAAAGTGTGTGTGTGTTCACTTGTTCACTGTCTTTTTGTAAACTGACTGGTAGGAATGGTGTGTGACGGTGTCAACTGGGCCGTGTCTTGTTCTCCTTGTTCTGTGTGGCTTGTAAACATTGGCTCTGCCTCTGGATGATGTATTCAAACTTCTCTCCATCAAATCATGTGTACTTGAAGAAAATTTTGAAAGGAAAAAAAAAAAAGAAAGTATCTGAAATAAATATTCAAAGTAAAAATATTCAAAGTTTTTGTGAAGTGTGTGTGTGTGCCTTTTTGAACGTGCATGTTGTTTAGGTATACATTCCAGATTCTACACATGCCTTGCTTTAGTTACTGTTGTTTGTCGCCCAGCAATGGCAAAGAACCATGTCAGGACTATCACCATGTTGACATGTTGAAGTCAATTCTCAACATTTTACAAAAAACAGTCTTTCTATGAGCATGCTATATTTGCTTTGAAATCTTTCTTCTGTAAAATCTTCAATCACTGAACAATGTCAATCTTCCAGAAACTTAAAAAATCCCCACCACGAGATAAGTAGTTGAAGACAGTTTCCATGGAGTCTGCTGTGAAGTGTCTGTCTGACGTCATGGAACTCCAAACTCTTTATAGTGAGTGGGTTGTAACAAGGAATGCACCATGCAGCTTCTGAATGGGTGTCAACAGAGACAGGCTGTGTGCTATCAGCACAAAACTTCCCCTCTTCAAAAGTCACCTGTGGACAATGGTTAAAAACTTTCAGGTCTGGACTGATACGGAAAAGTTCCTGTCAGTGATTTCCATTCCCCTTGCCAGAGGTCTTTGACTGATAATCTGTTTCATTCTTTACTTGTGGCATACTTGGCAAGTTTGTCAAACACTTCACTACCTCAACGTCGACATGACCAAGAACCTAAGCAAAGACTAGGTTGCAACCACCAGATTCTCTGCATGTGTTTGTACACTACAAGTACACCCCTCAAAGAGAATATGTAGGTCAATTACTTCTTTATTGATATGATTAACAAGACAGTGACTATCAACTACAGTGTTAAGCATTTTTTCTTTTTTTTGTAAATCAGTTCATCAATCATTACTGACCACTTTTTCAGTGCACTTGAAACATCCACATCTGACAACACTGGTTAGATGAACATAATCAAATCAAGTTTAAAATGCAATGCATGGTCTGTTTAAAAAAGCAGTAACGTTTCAAATCATTTAATAACTATTAAAGCTACAATTCCTGGACCCATCAGGACAACAATGAAGTCGCAACATATTGTACACGTTCATTACACAGACTGCTCATTCCATACATCAATTTTCCCCCATTCGTCTAAACACCAAACCCATACAGTCACTGTAGACATGTCCATGCTGACAACACCTCTAACTGTGTGACCAGGGTGGGGACAGTTCCAGGGGCAGAAAAAGCCAATCCTACAGTTCCACCACCAAGTTCTTTCTGATCTGTAGAAGTTGGCTGGTTGTCTTGCTGTTCAGCAGTGTGTGGATCAGACTGCTCTTCCAGGATTTAACTTCTCCACCCTGTTGTTGGAGCCATCATGTTCAGGGCTCTGGGAAAGTTGTCCTTGTTGGGGACCACCGACAGTGTCCCTGAACCAAGATCCACATACACATGCATGGTATCATGGGCACATTCTACACATGTTAGTCCATCAAACCACATTCATATCTTCTGACCCAAAATCAAGATCGCTATCAAATATTAAAATGGAAAAAAAAAAACTAACCAAAATGACAAAGGAAATCTTTGTAGAACAAACTTTAGTCCACAGAAGAAAAAGGTGAGCCTATCCATCTGTCCCAGTCTGCAGCCAAGTCAGTGCATAGTCTGTGGCCAGCAAGGTTTACAATTGTCCCCACATCGCACGTGCAAACATACACACACATGTGCAAGGCAAGGCTCTCCCACATGAACGTTAAAAACTAAAGCTGCAGGCATGGAAACGTGAATCAACCAATAGTGCCAACATCACAATCAATTTTGGCGGTTTTGAAACTACTGCAGGTCATACTAGTGAGACTACAAACTGGTTAGTAAGAGAAAGGGGTCACACACTAGGCACAAGTCCACTCGCATCAAAGCTAGCTACTGATCTGGATGGATCTGTTCCATGTCTGTTGTAATGGAAGAATCCTCTGAGCTTTGGACTATCAAAGCGACAGCTGGATCCTTAGAAGATACACAAGGGAGCAAAATGTTTTCAGCTCTTACTTCCTTAGCCCTGGATGCTCCCCCAACACTTGCTCCCTTGTACACCTTCCAAGACCCCCACTTCTCTCTCTTTCCGCGACACCCATCATTTCTCATCTTGCAATCCCCACAATCCTGTTTTTTTTGTAGGGTCACTATAAATGGTCAATGCACGAGATGACTCAAAGAAGTGGCTTCAGATCAGGCAGTGGAAGAGATTCATCAAACACAGAAACATCGATGGTTAGTTTCATCCCCTGGTAAGACTGGTCAGCTTGCATGCACTTCAATCCAGACGCTGCACATTCACTCGGGCGATCATTAGGTATTGGGTTAAAATGGTTCTATCAATTAAAATCTTTTAAGTTTTCCACTGGCCAGCATTTTTCTTTTTTTTTTTACACGGATAGTGAAACTGATTTAAACCACCAGTAATGCAAAGCACCACATAGAACACACGGCAAAACCTGCTCTTGGCAAAACAGTGCTATAACTGTAATAAACAGGGCACCTTGACCTCTGACTTTGCAATGCCACTTTCAGAATGGCCACACAGAATGGTATCACATATACAAGAAACAGCCACCATGAATCATCTTATCAGTCACAAAACCACCCACAGCTAACATTTACCCAAAAACTACCATTTGGTGTGATTTTCTGCAAAGAGTGCATAGAAAATTCCAAATGTCTGCAAAAGCAGGGAGGTGGGGAGGGGTGGGGAAGGGGGACATTTATTTTGTTTCCACCTGCCAGTATACTGCAGAAGTGTCTTCTGAGTAGTAACACCTCATCTTGCATTAACTCTGGACCAGTCTGGTAGAAATAGGTTCTTTCTTGCTAAAATTATTTTCGAACTTGATTCATCAGCATAGTTTGACACAAACACATGCTTTCCTGCCGCTTTTTTTTTTTTTTTTTTTTCACATTTTTGGACATTTCTCAGAAACAGACCAATGTGATTTTTGCAAGCAGATACTAGCTGGAGTTGTCACTCTTGGTCAAAGCGCCCCGGCTGTGGTTACTCTTTGCAAGTGCAATTACAACTCAAGAACTTTGTCTCTATAGTTTGCTGGAGGGTTAGATTTTTTTTTTTTTTTTTTTTTAAGTTTGTCATATTATCGCCAAATGTGTACAAAATATACCGACATCTTCTTGATAAACAGGTCTTCCTACTCCATCCACTACACGCAGTTCAAAGTGTTAACACTGCACTCTTTTCATTGCCACAAACTGTTCAAATCTGTGAAACAACAACACTGAATCTGCTGGACAAAAAAATGAATCTAACCCCAGGGTTAGCAGGCAAGGTGAGCGTAAAGCACTGCAACATCTGGAAAATAGGCTGAAAAGCACCATTCACAAAGCAGAACAAACACTTTCATATCGGAAGATGGCTTCAAAAAACTGGGAAAAATCCCATCCCAGCTCAAAAAAAGGCTACTACAGTTAACACCTCGCTGGGAGAGATCACTGGATGTTGTGTGAAAACTGTTCTCAACTCAGTGGAATACCACTACTTCCACAAGGCATAAAATGGTGATCATGTGGATCACAATCATCCGACCATTTGGAAAGACTGGAGACAAGGGATGTGGGGGTGGGGGGGTTGGGGGGGCAATGTGAATTGTGTCACTTGCTGCCTACAACAATGAAGATCAACTGCTTCACAACATGGTACATTACACAATAAACATATAATCTGTCATATATTTAACACACTAAATTCCTTCCTTTCCACCACTTTTTGCTCTTGCTTACAGACATGTTTATATGGATTTCTCTGTATAGCATACCCCTGTTCTCCACAGGAGGACAAATAATGAGAGCGAGGTAGTCCTGTCAAGAGCTCACTGCAGTGTGTGTTTACACAAAACCCCAGTGTGTGTTTACACAAAACCCAGTGTGTGTTTTTACACAAAAACCCCAGTGTGTGTCTACACAAAACCCAATTCTACACAGCTACCTACACCCAGACAGCTGTCACCATGCAGCCTAGCCTAGACAGCTGTCGCTATGGACACCTGCAGCCACACAGCTGTCACCGTGGACACCTGCAGCCTAGTCAGCTGTCGCTAGGGACACCTGCAGCCCACACAGCTGTCACCGTGGACACCTGCAGCCTAGTCAGCTGTCACTAGGGACACCTGCAGCCCACACAGCTGTCATGGAAGACACCTGCAGCCTAGTCAGCTGTCGCTAGGGACACCTACTGAGCACTGATGTGGTTCACACACAATCCTGTCCACTACTCTGCAGAACTGCCTTCCCTGTGTCGATTTTGCCATCTCCAGCCTGGCCTGGCTGGGTGTGGGACGTATACAGCGTGAAGCTAGGCAGTACTGACAATGCCACAAACACGATTTGATCTCAGTAACACACCACTGGTATCATGAAAAGAAATGGCTATCATAATAGCACATGACTGTCATCATGAAAAAAAGGGGCTATCATAGTTATACACAATTGGTATCATGAAAAAATGGCTATCATCAGGTGCTCCTGGTGTCTGATGGTTGCTATTAATCATCCCATCACAGCAGACTTCTTCACTAAGGTGACACTGTGAACATCACTACAAACAGGTTGACAACACTAACCAACCAGCAGGTGCAGACTCCAAAATCACTTCCATCAAGTCAGCCAAGGCATCAGTAAGTTATAAATGGCCTTTCCTTACAAAAACAAAAAAAAAAAAAAAGGAAAAAAAATGCCTGACCTCAAATTATGAACAATAACTAAAACCATCATGAACTCATCCAAGCTGACTGCCAGTACCTTTCATGTATGCATGTGCAACATGGACCCTCACAGCGGATCTGGTGAGGAGAGTCAAAGCCATGGAAACTGAGAT